>MU831603.1:0-141363 GCA_029204225.1 Diphasiastrum complanatum
ATGATCTTTTACATGTTGCTCCATGGGAGTATCTATGCCTTTACAATTTTGCATATTGAATTTTCTCAACATCGAAAAGACATATCTAGATTGACAAATAAAAGCATACTCTTCATGAAAATCAATCTCAACGCCTAAAATGTAATGGATCTCTCCTAGATCTTGCATTTTAAATTCTCCTCCTAATGCATCCTTAGTCTCTTGAACTAGCATCAAACAACTTCCACTAAGAATAATGTCATCTACATAGATTAGAAGAATGACAATATTACTACCATCAATCTTTAAGTACATAGAAGGATCATAGTCACTAAGCACAAATCCTAGTGAAAGTAGAAAGTTGTTGAGTCATGAATACCATGATCTAGGTGCTTGCTTCAAGCCATAAAGACTTCTAAATAGCAAACACACCTTAGATTTATCCTTGATGAATCCTTGAAGTTGTTCCATGTGTAGAGACATCAAGTTGATACAATCTCCACTTAAAAAATAAGGCAAGAGAGATTATGATCTTATTGTCACCATCTTTGCTATAGGAGCAAAGGTTTCTTCATAGTCAAGGCCATATATTTGTGCAAAGCCTTTAGCACATAATCTTGCCTTGTGCTTGTTGATGGAGCCTCATGATTGTACTTGATCTTGAACACCACTTGCAATTGATGTGCATGTTAGGTGGTGGATCCACTAGCTCCCATGTGTGGTTGGTGATCAAGGCATCATATTCAATCTTCTTGACCTCATACCACTCCTTGGTATTGAGGGCTTCTTGGACATCTTTGGGCCCTCATGAGAAACAAATAAGCATAAGTGGAATCAAGATCCACTTGTTTTCCTTGTCATCATAAGTGAGCCTCTAAGGCTCAGATCTCTCCCTCATGGATCTTCTAGGAGTGAAAATTCGAGGACTTTCATCTTCAAATCTCAACCCTCCATATGTTGATTGTCTTCAATAACAAAAGGTGATAGATTTTGAGGTTGCTTGATCTCGGCCCCTCCAAGATGGACTTTTCTTCTTCATGGAAAACTACATCTCTACTTTCAATTACTTTAGAAGTAGAGAGCATGTAGATTCGATAGGCTTTCTTGTTGGATGAATATCCAACCATTATTCCTTTGCTTGCACAAGGGTCATCCTTCTTGCTCGTTTCCAAGGGAATATGGACAAAGCATATGCATCCAAATACTCTGAGGTGATCAACCTTAGGTTTCTTCAAATAAAGTGCTTCATATGGTGACTTTCCTTCAAGTGCAACATGAGGGAGTCGATTGCAAAGGTAGTTTGAACAATTGATGGCCTCACCCCAAAAGTCTTTTGGCAAGGATGCCTCAATTCTAATGGTTTTGGCACATTCACGCAAGGTTCTATCCTTTCTTTCAGCCACCCCATTTTGAGATGGTGTATATGCACAAGAATTTTCTCTTTTAATGCCTTCAAGCTCACAATAATCATAAAGTTATTGGAAGTGTACTCACCACCACCATCACTTCTAAGAATCTTGATTTTGTATATGAAAATTTCTTTTCAACTAGAGCTTTGAACATCATAGACTTTGAAGATAGAAGATATAATCAAGTAAATCTTGTGAAATCATCAAGGAAAGTTACAAATCAAGTAGCACCACCCTTGCTCTTTGAGAAGTGCACCATCCGAGTGTATGAGCTCCAATGGATGTGTAGTCTTAATAGATGACCTTGAAAAAGCCTTCTTATGAGATTAAGATATGGCACAAGCCTCACATGGGTTGAAATTCTTGGAGATAAGATTAGGCAAGCCAATAGCTTTGGCTTTCTTGACCAGGGACATCCATAGAACTATAGTTAGGATGCCCCACCTTCTATGCCATAGTTCCTCCAAAGACATATGAGAAGCAAAAGCACCATCACAAGAGTTAGCATACTCTTTGGGATCAAGCTTGTAGATTCCACCATATCTAGACGCAAATGCAAGGATCTCATCATGCTTCTTGATGTACATGTATCAACATTGAAATTCACATCTAGTCCACTATCAAAACAATTTCCAACACTAATAAGATTTTTTGTTAACTTAGGAACAAAAAGTACTTTAGACAGAGAAAGAACTTTTGATGATGAAAAGCTTAAGGGGAATGGTCTCTATGCCTTCAATAGCACACTCATGATTCATTTGTTGTGTAGATGGACTTCTTGGCTCCTTCATAAGTGTCATGGATGAAAAAGAATGCTTGGACTTACACATAAGTGGAGAGCTCCACTGTCGATGTACCACGAACCATCCTTCTTGAAAGGTGATGAAGAAAAACTCGAGACCATAAGAGATCCCTCTCCATCACTTGCATGAGCAACTTCCTTCTCTTCATTGAAAATGTTGGCTTGCTTGAATTGACTCTTCTTCTTGAAGCAATTGGTGGCATAATGCCCCTTCTTGCCACAAAAGAAACACTTGATGTTTTCTTCTTCTTCTTGGATGTGAAAGCCTGAGAGGACTCCATCCTCTTCTCCTTTCTCCTTGGAAATAAGATTGTTCTTGCTTGAAGAGGGTTGGTGTTGATTCTTACTTCTTGTCTTGTGCTTGTCTTTGGTAAATAGAGCTTTACCATCAATGTTGAGAGACAATCTCTCCATTTTTAAGAGTTTATACTCTTGTCTTGATTCTCAGAAGTGAGCACACTTTGGAGTGCTTTCAAACTTGGTAGCTCCTCCTTAATGGCATAACTCTGAACAAGGTTGTCATATTCCTCCTTTAACCCATTAAGTATGACTTGAACAGGTTCAGTTTGGTGATGGAGTCTCCTATGCATGACAATTCTCTATGGAGGTCTTTAACTCTCATTACATAAGCTGAAGCACATTCATCACTTCTCTGTACACTTTGAAAAAATTGGTTTTTTAGTGTTAGAAGTCTAGAAGTATTCTTTGCCTCATAGATGGACTTGAGAGTATCCCAAGCATCTTGGCATTAGTACAAGCACCAATTTCTCTTAAGATGTCATTTGAGACGTTCATTTTAATATAATGCAGAGCCATCCTAGCTCTCTTTTTGTACTTTGGAATTTATTGAGGAATTTGTGGTTCTTCTTCAATTCCAAGTACAATATTCATCACTAGTCGCGTAAAAAACCAAATCCTATGTAAGAAACTGTGAGATAGATCTCACTAGCTTGACAATCTCTGTAAAACAAGATTTGAATCATCAAAAAAGATGAAGTATGGCAAAAGTTATGGTTCTCTAAATTTCACACGTGTGAAATACTCCAAAAATGTCAAATTGACTCAAATACAATCTATTTGTATGAAACAATTTGCCTAGATCTGTAAATTTTGCCTAAATCACACGTAGATGAGATTGGTCAACTTCTGGATGATTTTTGTGATCAAAGCAATAAATGACATGTACTCACGATTTGCCATAGTCTAGGCGCCCTAATTACGACTATTCAAAAGTTTATAACTTATGATTGGCTCATCCAACTGTCATGATTCAAATTGCATCAGATTCTACACATTTCTAGTTTTCTAGTGGGCCAAATTGCATGAAATTTGGATCTAAGGTGAGAGAGAACCACCAAACTGAAAATGGGCGGATTTCACACGTGCCTGCACCTGAAATTCCGTACAGTACCTGATCTGGACCATTCAAAGTGGTTTGAAGCTCTAAATCACCAGAAAACTGCAAACTAGCTAGAAAGTAGAATCTAGACAATTCCTAGCTTGAAATCTGATCAAATTTGCAAACTTTTTTATTAGATTTGCTTGTAAATCTTAGGTAGGCTCTGATACCATGTTGAATTCACACGTGTGGGATGTGCTACACATGTCCTTTTGATCTTCTAAGCCCAATAATACCATAAAGATCAAACTAGCATTGATTGACAATAGGAAAGCTGATCATACAAGAAATATTATTGTGTTACAGCAAGATCTATCAACAAACATGAAACTAAGTACAATAAATGCCTCAACTCAGTTAGAGAGACAATATGAAAGTACAAACTCGAGTAGAGAGAGAGGGCACAAAGAGCTTAGTCTCCAAATTTGCATTACACACAAAAATCATCATCTTCTCAATGAAAGTACATCATATATATATAGATCCATGGACTCTCCTCCTGTTTTGAGTTGAATTGGAGTTATGAATCCACCTCTCAAGCTATCTAGACTTATTCAAGCCACCTCAATATGTCTAATTGTGCCACCTAGTATTTTCATGCATTAAATGTGACATGCAAAGCACAAATGGCAATTCCTATGGTAGCTCGAGTTTCTACCTCTACCTACCTTGAATATTTTATTCTAAGATGGGTCTTTACTAAGCCAAAAGATCTCAATTCATCTTTGGCATTTTTAGGACCCCTATTTACAACATTAGATAGATTTTTCCAATATTTCAACACTAGCTTTAACTAATAACATTGATCTATCCGATGGGATTTCATCAGAGATTTGGTTCTATTGTTTCCATGTTTGTTAGGGCATTAGCTATGGTTTGGTTTGGTATGTAATTGCAATGTAAATGTTTTGACTAGACATTTTTTATAAGAAATTTTTGATAACATGTTTTGGAAATGTATAGAATTTCATTGTATATATATTTCTTACTTTACTATTTTTGAACAATTGAGAAATCTTTTTGGAATGCTTGCTATAATTGGAATGGCACACTATATAAGAGTGTGTGGGTCCCCATTTCGCCATTTCATCCTTAGTGTCATAGAGTTTCCTTTGTTTTTCATAGGTTGATATCATCCTTCTATGCTCACACAAGTGCAAATTAGTGTCGTTATTGCAATTCCTATACATTAGTACTCTATTATATCCACATGACGACCTAGTTTATTGCATGTACGAAACAAACAATAAGGAGGAATCCAAGGGAAACAGCGTTATTGCACCAAGCCACTTTAGAAGCAATAGAAACATGGAAAAAGGCTCTCCAGGAGTACGAGTAGGAGCAAAAGTAGCAACATTGAACCTATGGTGGTGGAAATGGACAGAAATCAGGATGAGTAGGCAGCAATGGATGATCCTGTGGAAGTTCCCATGGATTGTGATTAGATGCAGGGGCAGCAACAAACACCTCTGGATGAGCAGCATATGGCCAGAGCAGCAGAGGATGTTTTGCTGCATGATTTTGGTGTGAGGTCAGTGCTGGGAAGCCCCTCTCCAACACAGAGCTAGCGCGACGCCACTCAGGCTTTCTTGGACAGTGAGGTAGCTGCTTTCGAGCCGATTCCCAATGATTTCCTTGGGATCTTTGACAATCAGGGTCCTCAAGAACATGTGCCTATTGATGGCTTTGTAGTTGGTGCGTCAAGAGTCGGAGCAGCTTCAGGGGACTCCACTCTGACACAATCACTCGGACATGTGCAAGGGCCTATAATAGGGCCCATGATGTCCTTGCTCGTCGGCTCGGACCAGACACCCCATGCAGAAGTTGTTGGGGAGGCTTCTCAGCATGTCACACCCACATCACGACTGAAAGCTAAAGTTGTTCATCAAAAGAGAGGTCGCTCAAAGCCTCGATGCCTTCTGCGGACCATCTCTCAAGCACAGCCGCAGTTGGAAGCTCCCCAACTGCCTCGAGATCAGTCAGCACCAGAGGTGCCGCAGGACCCTCCCACGCAAGATGAGGTAGGACCTAGCCAGCCAACAACATGGAGAAGGTCAGCCACACCGCCACCCACCCTGGCAAGGCAAGGTCCTCAGAAGGATGTAGCCTCCACAACCACGTTGTCGAAGGAAGAGCCGAATTTCGAACTGGTAAAAGGAGATTTGAAAATACCAGAAATCCACGGAATTCCTCATACCGAGAGTTCCATTTGTCCGGACGATCAAGGAGATCATGGATGAATTCTCCCTTGGGCTCAGAATTACGGGCGAGGCTTGCTTTGGCTATCCAAGAGGCGGCAGAGATGTATCTGACAAATTTGTTTGAAGACTCATTTTTGTGTGCTGTCCTGTAAGAGAGTCACTATACTTCCAAAGGACATGTTGTTGGCAAAGAGGCTGAGACGTGAGAGGAATTAAAAATGATGTACTCCAAATTTTGAGATAATAATATCAGATCATTTTTGTCCTCCGACTGTTGAATTATTGTGTGAATTCATTTTATAATGAAATATAGTTTTCTGTGAATGTTTTTGGTTCACTAACTTTTTTATCAGAGTGTATGTGTGATTTGCACGCAAGGGCGCGAACAGAGGGAGTTTGATTGGGTCAAATGCCCTTCCTCTGCGCCCTTGCATGATTTGCACGCAAGGGTGTGGCCAGAGGACATTTGACCGGGTCAAACACCCCTCCTCCATGCCCTTGTGTGCAAATCAAGTCAGGGCGTGGAGGGGGGCTGTTTGAAGTTCAAAATGGCACTTTAATGCCCTTAAATTTAGATGATTGGTAGAAATTTTCATAACCTACCATAATGAATGAATTTTTGAACACATGCAATTTGAACTAAAATATTTTTGAAAAAAAAATCACATTTCTCTTTAAAATTCTTTTACATTAGCCCATGCTTCCAACAGTGACTCTGATCTATTTTCTAGTCCTACTGTTAGCTTCATTAACTCCGATGCTAACTTAACAGCATCAGCATGCTCCTCATAAGGTCCAACCACTGAGGCCATAAGTAATCTAGACTCAAACCCTGGCAAAAGTCCTGCAAGATAGCGCTCCTTCGTACACATTAGGCCTTTGGTGCAGTCTGTGAAAGTGGAGCATCTACAAGATGCTTTGATAATGCTTTGCACTTGACCAGCTCAGTGGGCCCATCAAGACTATACTCATTGCTGAAACAGAAGATGTAGTTGTCAGAGAATTGTCGAATGTAGTATGCCAGAGATGCATCTGGCCTCTATTCGGTCCTCACGAGAACCTTCGCTCCTCATTGCAAAACTGAAATTATCTACCGCATACTGCAATACATTATATAAGAATGTTATAATTACAATGAACAGATTCAAAAATGGGAATAAGCATGGACAAGAATATTTGTTGACAACGAACTTGCCTGAGATCCTTCATCCTCATTCTCACTTTTAGCAAGAAAAATTTCGTGGCCTCTGTTATGGCATCTCAGTTGTGCAAATCAGTAATTTCCCAAATTGTTTATGCTCAACCTCCGGTGGTTGTAGAGTCTTCAATTCACACACAATTTCTGCCAGAGCTTGCTCAGTAGTATCTGCGTCATCTCCAATCAACTGTCAAAATGTATCATCTGGCATTGAGTGGTCAAACGTGTTGGTGTCATTTTGCAATTTCACTAATCCTACCAACATCTCATCCTCTCGTAAGTCGAGAATATGTTGCAAGTCATGTAGAAACAAATACTCTTGCCCATTAATTATCACTGAGACAAGGTCACGTATTCACAGCATGTGATCGGAGTCGCCTACGTCCTCCGGTTGGGCAGATGTTGATGCAACTGAAGCCATTTGTCGTGCAAGCTCTGCTTCCTTCACGGGTGTTAATTCCTCTTCTGCTTCTTGCTCTTCCATTTCGCTGACATTCACGCTAGGATCATGGTTTTCTTCAACGATATTTGTAGGAAATTCATTCAACAAAAAAATCACAGTAATTTCACTTGACAAGAACTTGTTTCCTACACTTTTGAAGTTAGAATTTACTTGTTGATCGCGCATTAACTCCAAAAAGTGCTCATTTTTTTGCAATCTTTAAACGAAATGAATCACTCGTTTCATTTTCCACAATCTGCATCAAATCTTTACCCTTCATGAATTGCTTCATATGTTTGGTGCTTTGGAAATGATCTCCGACCATGTTATTCAAAAATTCTTTCATCAATCTCTTGTGTCTTTTACTAGCACCACCACCTGGTGTCAAAACATCTAGTTTGCGCCTTTTAGTATTGTCTTTCGATTGGTCATCCGTTGAGACTCGACGCTTTCACTGAAATCCATATAATATCTTTTGAAGACTAATGTTTGAAGATTGCGATTCTTCAAACTTTGTCACAGATCTGGTGAGCTTTAGTTTTAGATTTGTTATCTCTTTAGCCAATGTCTAATTTGTTTGTTGCAATGATTTAAATTGATCATTCATGTATGTAATATGAATGTTTGCACTATTTGCTAGCATTTTAGCTTGGATTCTTTGAGAATCTATAACTTGACAGTAGCCAAGAAGTTTGTTGACACCATCACCAACGAACCTTAACAAACTATGTACATCACAAAATTGAGGAGAAATATTGGTCAATGGATTAGGTGGATACAAATCACCTTTTATCCATAGATCGATATTTTTCATTCCTTTTAACCTCCAACAATGCATTTCGTATGAGTTCAGATTAACACCCCATGCAGCTTTGGTTGTGGAATACTCCTTCTCTAAGTTCACATGCAAGTGACATTTTGTTCCCATCTTGAAAAAGTCCAAGGTCCAAGAAGATCTTCAAAAACAAATTTGGCTTAATGTTAGTTTGAAGTATGCATTTGAAATGAGCTAGACATGGAGTATTGTGTCATGCCTAGGTCCTATGTGTTGTACTTTTGGGATGACATTCAATGATAGGCTTTGTCCCACTCTAAGGTTACCCTAGTATAGTCTATGTAACAAACCTACTAAAGTCTATGAAAATAGATCTTAGAGATAGCTCTTAACTCATGCTCACTCTATGTGGTAACCCATGGTAAAGGTGCCACATAGGATGGATTAGCATTACACTAATTATGATTAAGAAACTTGTTTAGGCAAGGAAGAGGCCCTTTTTGAGTTAAAAAAGGGCCCTAATGTTTAGGAAACTCAATGATACAACTAAAAAGGATTACCATCCTTTACCGTTTACAGATTCGATACTTGATAAATTTGCAGGTTATGAGAGGCATAGTTTTTTGGACGGATTTTCAAGATACAATCAGGTCCAAATAAGGAAAAAAGATTGAGACAAGACTACTTTCAAAATTGATTGGGAAAACTGTGCATACTGATAAACTTAGACAGACCCTTCAAAGGTGTAGGGAAACATCAATATCATTGCATGGCATTGCTGAAAAATGTTATTTTGGAATGTTAGAAGGCATACTTCTTGCTCATCAAATATCGAAAAGAGGAATAGAAGTAGACCAAGATAAAGTCAAGATAATTGAAGCTCTGCAGCCACCTACAAACTTGAGAGAGTTAAGAGGGTATGACATCTCCTTTGACAAAGCTTTTGAAGAAGAATGCTGATTATAATTGGGAGGAGGACTGTCAAAAGGCATTCGAGCTTTTAAAAGATAAATTTAAATCAGCTCCAATATTAAGGCCTCCCAATTGAAATCAAAAATTTCATGTTCATGTGGATACCTCATCCTTTGCAATTGGAAGTGTATTAAGCCAAAAGGATGTGCTAAAAGAGATTACCCAATTTATTATGTGGGTAGACAGCTTTCTAATTCTGAGAAGAACTATTCAACAATTGAAAGAGAAACTTTGGGCATGATTTATTTTGTCAAAAAGTTTCGACATTATTTGATTAGCTATGCGTTTACCTTTTATGTGATCATTATGAACAATAAGTGAATCTAAAAAATATTAAAATAGCAATAAGCATGAGAGAGATGGAAAAGAAGGAGAAGCAAGAACATTCAATGCCAAAAATTGGTAGAGTCTCCACTTTTTTTTATTCCACATAAAAAATGAAATACATGGTGCCACAATTTATAGTGGAGAATGGGCACTTGGCCTCACTGGCTATTGGTCAATTTCTACCTCATTATTTGAATTCTAAAAGAGGTGGGAAATATTTTCTATTCACTAGCTTAATTTTTAGGCTTCTACATGTCTTGTGAAAGTACTGTACTTTAGGACGACAAATGGATCTACAAAAGATCCACAAGAGTGATTGGATGCTTGCTTAACAATCTATAACCAGTCATCAAAAAGTTGATCTAGATTGGCAATTTGACAAACAACAAGCATTAACAATCAAAAGCATTGATCAACATTGAACTCCGAGCCCACACGTGTGTACTACAAGTTGTAGTATGGCCTTCAACCTGAGAAACAAGTAGAAATTGATTTGGTTTCATTTGGATCACAAAAACTCAATGTACATAGTGAACTAGCTTAAGATTGCCAATGAGCTCCAAAAATATTCTATCTTCTCACTATGGGAGCTTGGAATACATAGCAAATTCGACTTCCTTCATGTAATAAGAAAGTTAACTTACTCTTCTTGCCCTAAAATGAAACCCTAGCCTAGATCCTAGAGTTATGCTTGGTAGGTAGCTAGTTGGTCAAATTTTCACCTTAAAACTTAGGTGTAGGTCCTATAAAGTAGGGATGACCACCAAATAGACATGACCAACTTTCTTGACTTGACTTAACCTACATTAGGAGTGGGTTGCCACGTGGCATCTTGGCCTTCCATGTGTGGAACCCAATTATACACAATATTTACAAAGTTTACATGGCTAGATTTGCCAAAATAGGCTATTTTTCACATGTCCTCTATTTGCCTGGAATGTGGCCTAGGTAACAAATTTTCTCTCCTGAGTGTTGGATTTATCCCTCTCCCTAAATCCATAAGCTAATCTAGTTCCATTTATATAGTCCTTATGATTTGAAGCCTTTTAACTTCATCAAATTTTGCAAGTCATTGTCATAAGAAGCTCATAAGGAAGCCATAGGACTAGCTATGATGAGTCATAATGATCGCTATACTAGTTTCTAAAAGAAATCGTAAAGAGTCTGCATTGTAACTCGTAACTAAAAAGGTTGTTACGAGGGCACTACGACGTTGCCCATAACAAGCCTGTAAGGAAGGCTATTACGAGGGCACTACGACGTTGCCCATAACAAGCCCATAAGAAAGGTTGTTATGGGGCACTATGACATTGCCCATAACAAGCCTATAAGGAAGGCTATTATGAGGCATAATGAACATTGCCAGTAACAAGCCCATAAGAAAAGTTGTTACGAGGCAATACGAACATGAAATGAAGATCTACGAGCAACGATGTAAGACGACATCTCTAACAAAGGTACTACAAGCAATTTTGGCAGATAGTGATGTGCAACCACCATGAGGCTCACGACCCCGACATTATGGACTAATCCATTCTTTTAACTATGCCTTGTAATTAAATTATACAGATATAAATAAGACACATAAGGATGCCGAAATGCACACACATCAATACACAGATATACGTCAACATATCGAATGTCTTGTACACTCTCTTGCAATTTTCATCAAGCTATTTCCAAGAGATATTGGCTTGTGTTATTGCGCATTTGCCTAAGATATGCTCTTATTCATTCCTACTTTCACAAATTAATGAACTCGTGTGTGTTTGTAAAATCAATTGTATAGATCATTATGATTTCAAAGTTTGGATCGATTAGAGCTCAAAAACTATTTTGAGCTTGAGTTTAATAGGCACAGTACATTGCATAAAGGAAACCAATCAGCCATAGGTTATTTGATCCCGATATCTGATCTCAGCATCTGATACCAATATGGTATCATAGCACTCTTAAGTTCTAATATCAAAAGGCATACAAAATCATAATATTTCTTCTTCTAACATAGTGTAAGCATTCACTAACAGTCTTTCAATCATTCAGTTCAATCTATTATTACATAAACTTGTCCCAAATAAAGCTACCATCTATGGAAATTCAAGATGAAGGTCGTGCTGATGGCCGGGGAATTTTGGGACATAATCATAGATGTTGAACTACTTCCTTGTGTTGATGAGCAATTTATATCTAAATGGAAGTCCAAGGATGATAAGGCTTTCAATTTAATCATCCTAAATGTATTAGATACACAAACCGGCCACAACAGACAGGCCCAATCTTCCAAGGAAGCTTAGAATATTCGTAGCATGATTTATGAAGTGAGGATGTCACTTCAAAGATACATCTAAGGAGAAAATTTTTTCTCTCAAAATGTTAGAATGTGAATCTATCTAGAATCACATCAACCAATTCATGTCTCTACTAGAGCATGGAGGCAATTGGTTCGGTCATTGAGAATTGGGTGATGGTCATTTCTACCCATTCAGATCTTTCACTATCCAAAGCCATCACTATGCTGTTGTAGGAGGATATGCATTTTCATCCTCTAATGGAGACTCACATGCTCTATACTCGAAGAGAGATTAGAATAAGCAACAAAAATGTGGAAAATGTACAAAAAGGACCAAGAGTGGATCCTAATCAGATCCTCAAGAGGGATTGGTTGTCAGATTACTTGATCTATCAATCTACTTCAGATTAAGATCAATCTAGATCAATTCTAGACACAAAATCCTAACAAGAACAATCATTAACTGAAGGTAAGTGTACTTTCTGGTTTCACATGTGTGAAACACTGTCTGAGTATGGACTCCAACCTAAAAATCAAGTACACATTGATAGAACCTCAAAACAATCAAAACAAATGTAGACATTTAAATGGAGAGAATAACTCAAAATTGCTTCCAAACCCAAGATTGGTGTCTCACATTGATTATGGCCAAATGTGGCCCTATATATACAATAAGTGGTAGCTCGTGGTACTGATCATCCCTTTGATCCCACATGTGTGAAGGTGCTTTGTCATATGATGATTCATCATGCAAAACTGACACTTGGACAAAACCTTCTATTTGGGCACTTTTGGCCCATTTTCCTTCTATATGGAGATCTACTTGAAAATCTTCTAGAAGTCAAAATTCGTCTACTTCAGCTTATTCCACACATGTGAGCTATCCTCTACACATGGGATGTGACACCTAACCAAAGGATGTGGCTCATGCAAGCAATAGACTGATGACATGTGTCATATGTCTAGAAAACTAGTTTTTGGCCTTTTTAGCCACTAGAACTTGAATTAAATCATATGTACAACCTATATGATTATGGTACATGACAAGTACACTATTTTCACACATGGGAACAGGCTCCACACATGTGTGTTTATCTATATACAAGATTTTTGGCCTCTACCAAGCTTATTTTTGCATGTTTCACAAAAAATACAAGGAACTCAAGCAAGTAGACACAAATTAAAAGCAATCACAAAAGCCCACACATAATCAAAATCAACAACCTGCTCAAAACAAGAAGAAGATGTTCTGCAAATACTGCAAGAAAATGAATCACGAGATCCAGGACTACAGAATCTTGAAGTTCAAGAAGAAGAAAAGGAAGCAATTGGACCAGCAAGTCAATGCAATAGTGCAAACATCAGAGAAACCTAATGGTGAAGATGATTACAATGCATTTATGGTGAACCATTAGAATGTCCATTAATGGTTCCTTGATTCTGGAGCCACGTAGCATATGACAAATTATCAAGAACGGTTCCTTGACTATTCAGCCTATAGTACAAAAAGAAGTTTATTCACGTACGAGTGAGATATTGATGTGTTGTAACTTGAATTCTTAGTATTTTTTTCAAAGCAATTTTGAAGTTGTTATTGATTACTTGGAAATAATTGTAGAATGTGATTTTGTCTTACTAACATCCTTAGAAAATCTAGCCAATTTCTTTTTTTCACATGCTAGAATCACATATATGTGAAAAAAGAAAATTGCTATGCACAAATTTCTAATTACAACTACAATAGGGAGACGAAGCTCTCTACTTTTGTGATTTATGGGCTCTAAGTTGCCCTTCTATATGTAAAGCAATAGTTTCTAAAAAAAAAGTGCAATCTTTAGCCCTATGGATTCCACCCATAAAGCCTTAAATTTGGCAATGATGGAAATTTAAATACCTTGGGTTACTAACATACATGTTTAAAATAGAAAACAAAGTGACAATTATCTCACATACTGATTTGAGATACAAAATTCTATAGAATATTTTCCACGTAAAAATTCATATTCGTTTGTTCACATGCTCTCAATTCAATGGCATATTTTTAAAATGCCATAGAAATGATTGCTCTCACTTCAGTCATGATATAATAATGAATACAAAAGTATTAAATTGAGTAGCTTGAAATTGAACCCCCATAACATGTGTGTGTGTGTGCACTGTGTGTGTGTGTGTGCGTGTGTGTGTGTGTGTGTGTGTGTGTGTGTGTGTGTGTGTGTGTGTGTGTGTGTGTGTGTGGATCATACCACATGCATCTTTATATGTATATATGTTACATAAACACATGTACAAGAATCAATTTTCATTGATGTCATTGGCATGCAGGTGTATAGATGCATTATGGTGAAATTTGACTTTTGCAGAAAAAAAAAACTTGTTGTTACATGCTAGATACTTCCTAAATTGCTTAGGTATGAGACTAGTGGCTATGTAGTTAATAATGAGAAATTGTTATAAGTGTAATACAACTATACTAAGTATTGCGATTCATAAATATCTCCATTTGGAATTTTTTAAGGTGGTGCACATGAAATTTAATAGATAGTTATAGGTACATATAGTAAGCATATTAAGTACCATGATGGCATAAATTAATCTAGAAAGCTAATATCTTGATCTTCCACAATCTTGTTGCAGCAACTTTGAAAACAACTAGATGACACATGAGTTAACATTTTCCTTATCAAAATTGTCTGGCTATCAACCAAATGTCAACTTTCATTTATTTTTATAGCACAATAATGTCTAATATGTGCTTTCCCAATGTGCATTATGAATATATAATATTATCTTGAAACAATGTTGTGGTGTCCAAGGGACAAACACCCAAAGAAGGTCTCCAATATTATCATCTTCAATAAGATATGGAATTAACTAGATTATGTGCTATTTTATGAGGATGAAAAAGCATCAACTAAACTATATACACATTCTTATGTACAAAACATGCATACATAAGTTCTGAATGCTTGAGTGAGTGAGTGTGTGTGTGTGTGTGTGTGTGTACACTTGTGGTATGTGAGTGTGTGTGTGTGTGTGTGTGTGTGTGTGTGTGTGTGTGTGTGTGTACACTTGTGGTAGTGAGTGGTGGTATGGATCATCTTGATTATATTATGAATGTGATTATGTATAAAACTTTGAAAGTATTATAGCACTAGCGTATGGAATTAACATACATACCTTTACAAACCTTTCTTTTCACCTTTGACAAAAAAAAAAATTGAATTAACATAAGAGCCTTTCGAACAACTTGTTTTCACCATTGACAAAAAAAAAAGACATTTGTTATCAAAAAGTGGAGAAGTGCTTTGAGCAAGGATTTAGTTACACTAAGAGTTATAATTATGATGAGATTCAAATATGTATCGAGTTTATTGTCCATCATTCTCTGTTACAAGTCTAACAAAATGATTCAATGAATCTTATATCATAAAATGTCATCAAGTAGGAAGTTTTGAGCCCTAGCCTTCGCATATAGGAAATTAAGTATAGGGTGACCATAGGACATAGGGACATAGGAAGTCATGAACATATATAAAGGAGGAAGTGGTTGACTATAGGCACGCTGATTTTTATGAATTAAAGACATTAGGAAGAGAATTTTGATATGTACATATAGCTTTTAGTGAAGATATATGAGTATACAAGTAATAAAAAAAGCCAACCAAGACTATCGTCCATTCTAAGTAGTAATAATGAGATTACTGGGTACATTTGTTGAGGATTAACTGGCCATCATGGTTTTGAGATGACGTCTTGTTAGATATTGGCATCATGTTTTTTTATGGTTTCATTTCATCAATGTTTTGCTTTAATTCAATAGAAAAATCTCTAGAAGCAAAGGTTGACAGTGAAGGCTGGTGTTAGAATTACAAGATGTATTAAGTGCATAATAGATGTTATTTTTTTATATTGTATGATTGTAAATTAGAGATGCATGAAAGATACATATTGTGAGATAAAATGAAAATGAACCATTCTATTTGATTTATCTATGACCCAAGTGATAGCACAAACAATTCTACACATTACAAGAGCACCTGCAAAATTTCATGAAATGTAGTGATAATCATTATGAATGTCATAAACCTAAAATCAAGCATATGTAAAGCTTTAGATATGATCCATAACCATTTAGGAATAAGTTGAAATGATTTATAGCTCATAGTTATGCATAGATCATGATACTATGCACAATCTAGCACAATCTCACAAGAAGAGAGAGAGAGAGAGAGAGAGAGAGAGAGAGAGAGAGAGAGAGAGAGAGAGAGAGAGAGAGAGAGAGAGAGAGGATGCCACCTCTCAAGCAAACTTGCTCTCAATAGGACTAACAATGTCCTGCTATTTAAATAGCCTAGCCTCCCAATTATAATTTTTCTTAATGAATCTAACCCATCCAAAACTGAGACTTATCCACTTATCTCCCTCGATCAATATCAATGGTAACAAAACAACCTTGTCTACTTTCAAGGGTCAACCTTTTTCTAACACTTCAGGCCAATAATAGATAAGCCTATGAGCCTCCCTAGACATCTACACTATAGGGTGTAGCAAGCATGTGGTGAGTAGCCCTCCGTTTGTCAAAAAGGTTAGAACACTAAGATAGGATCCTAACTTAGTCTAGTTGCAAGATTTAGATGCATTCTACTTTCTTCTAACTCCACCCCACACTAACACTACTTTTCCTACACTACACACATCCACAAGCCATGATTGAGAGTGAAGAGAGAGAGAGAGAGAGAGAGAGAGAGAGAGAGAGAGAGAGAGAGAGAGAGAGAGAGAGAGAGAGAGAGAGAGAGAGAGTGATTAGCTCATTTGCTCATTGTGCATGCTAATGGAGAAACATTAACTAATGAAATAAAAAACATGGAAACTAGAAAGCAAAAAAGCAAGCACACAATAGCATTAGCAAGTATTGAATAGCAAATGAGGATGTTGGGGGTATTCTCGACATATTGTGAATAAATAATATTGGTCAATGCATCTTGCGCGTATAAGCCCATGGCCCAATGAGCACGCAAGTTGAGTTGTAAATAAAATAATAGACTTGGGCCCCTTTGTAGTTAAAATAAAACTTGAGGCCCAAAGTCAATTTTAAACTTAGAGTTTACTTTTTTAGATTTGGGTCCAATTTTGGACTCACATAAATCTTGTGACTTCCAATTTACTTTTTGTGGACCCTTGGATCGAGTTGGGTCCAAGATGAATGAATAGGATCAATGTAAATATTAGCCAATAGGATTTTGGGGCAAGGGCCTTCCTGTAGCGCAGGCATCCCAAAGGGAGCCGGGAACCACGACTTAGCTTTCCAGCCTTCAACTCTTGCCATCCAAACCCACTTGACATACAAGCAGCCAACTTGCCAACAACGATCAGACTTAACCAACTTGAAGTTCCGAAAACCAACATTGAGATCCAACCTGGCGCCATGCCAGATCGGGGGTCCCGATGTGGGTGACTTCCCTCCAAGCAAGCCGACCGACATACATCAAACTTAACCAACTCGAAGCTTCGTTACAAACGAGTAACATCCATTCCAAGCAAGTGGTCTGACTTACATCAGACTTAACCAACTGAAAGCTTCATCACGAGCGCTGGAAGCCAACCTGGCGCCACGCCAGACTGGACAGCCATAAACAGGTAACATCCACCCTACCAAGCCATCCAACTCAGCCGACAGGTTAGAGCCCGTTCCCCAAGAGCTTAACCCATTCACGTTCATGCAAGGAACACTCAGAACCACAAGCCGCGACAGATATGGAAACAACCAGTTCCTGAATCCAATGGTCCTGACAGCATACCGCTGGCGCCACGGACCGAATGGTCCCGACGGCATACCGCTGGCATCCCGGGATACGACCCTCAGCTATGTGCCAAGTTAAAATTTTGAAAGCGGCCTTACAACTGGCGCTTTTACCGAACACTGAAACCCAAAAGGTAATCAGAGTCAGTTTGAGAAAAATTCCACTTTATTGATAAATCTGAGAAGGTTACATTTCAAGTGTGTGACCGACCCTAGTCTCCGGGGCGCTAGCATGCCAAGGCGAGAGCCAGGACAACATTCCAACAAGGGAGGCTGAGACTTGGTTGGAGCTCGCCCTGAGTCGCAACCCGCACTCCCCTATAGTATTGGTGTGATTTGGCACCCCCCTCATACCAAGCACTCTACCCAAGCTGGTAAAGCACGTTTTTCTCTCTCTAGTATTTTCTCTTTCTAGAAAGTCATTTTCTCTTTCTAGATTTTATTGATCCCCAGGCTTCCTTTAATCATGCCTAGATCGTGTGAGGTGATTGCACATCGATCTGAGCTCTCTGGACTTCGCTAGAACCGATCAAAGATTTTCAGCCATAGGAACTTGGCGCCGGCTGGATTCTGGTCACAGTGGCGCCGGGAGCGACGCCGGCGCCATTGACGCCGGGAGCAGCAGGGGCACTGCTGGCGCCAAGGACATAGCTGGCGCCAATGGCGCCGGAAGTAAAGCTTGTAAAGGTAGCTTTACAACATCCACCCCACCTTTATAAAATCTGATGTCCTCATCAAATGTCAGATTAAAGTAAAGGTGTCTCCCAATTAAAATAACTATACATTTCAGCTACTTGGCACAGTACTCAATTTACTGGCCACTTTTTATTAACATTGAAGCTGGCACACCACAAGTTGGAGGCTCAACTCTTTGTACTGAAAGATTACATAACTTTAAAATATATCTTTGTCTGGGAAAAGCGTAGATTTGATATCACTTTCGTAAAACCCAAAAACCTTATTAACTGGTGACAGAGGCCTTTCTTTGAAATGTTCGCCCCTGTCGCTTCTGACTTTTGACTTTGGAACTCCTTTGAGCTCCTGATTTGTCCTTGATGCACTTTGTGTTGAGCTCCCTAAGCTCCAGATTTCTTCAGTTCTGCACAGATATCAGGGCTCCCTGAGCCAAAGGATTTATCGTTTGATTGCCCACTTTATGGTCCACTCCGTGCCTTGTTGCTTCTGCACCTTGATTTCTCTCCTTGTCCCAGCCTGATCTTGATACTTTTCCATCTTGGCTCTTTAAGGTAAGCAAAGATTGAGTACTCTGCAATGCACCTCTCACTTAGCTTGAAGTAGCTCTTTGAATCAGCCCAAATGTAACCATTGACCTCATGGAAAGCCAAAGGGTCGCACCAGTTTGATCCGCATCCGAACTATCTCTTCGCGTTTGTTTGAAGCACCATGTCCGTCGCGCAAAACTTGACTTTCACAATTCCATCACTGGTCAGTTGCCTCACAGTCAAAACAAGAAGTGTACATCGAGCTTGGCTTCAAGTAGCTCTTTTTGAATCAAACACATGCACCCAGAGTTTGCACTAGTCCGATCTCAACGAGAACTGTACCTTAGCGTCCGTTTGAAATACTAAGTCTCTCATGCACGACTCAACTTTCACAGTTCCTGCATTGATCAGCTGTCTTACACGTAACACAAGCCAGCGTACTCATATGTTTCCTCATCATTGCTGATCCACAGAAATCATATAACAAACTTTCCTTTCCACAACAAAAACTTGTCAACTTATTAGGTCCAACGTTCGCCAGTCTCCTCGTGTGAGTATGGCTAGGTCACCTTGAATTTGCCCCCATTTTGATCAACTTTCATTCAAAATTTGCCCCAAGAGAGAGGTGTGTGTGATAGTTCCCCTCCACTTAATAAATCAGCTGATCGGACTTAGAGTAGAGTTCTTCGGACAAAAAGCCTTTCCAACACTTTGCTTCCCATCTGCTAGGATTATGGCTCGATCCAACTTGTTGCCAATCTCTGAAGAGGATCCTAGTCTTTTCCCCTTTGAGGAAAAACCCAACTGATACTGGATATCACCCATGCTCAGTGAGTTTCAGTTCCGAAGGTGGCCGTCCCAAAATGAAGACCATCTGCTATAGAAGATCTCCCCTGAAATTGCCCTTTCCAACTTTTGACTTCCTGCTTGCTTCTGGTGGGCGTTGTCGCAAATGAAACTAACCCAAGAAACAGGCTAGCCATCTGTCCTTTGCAAACATTGAGTCGTTTTGTTGTCGTTCACGTGTGAGTACTTGAACTGCAAATCCGCCCCACAGATTCTGTAGTCCTCTTTGTTTGATGGTATCAGCCTTCAAAAGAAAAGGTTCCTTCTCGAGCTATCAGCTCCTTGTATCACAAGCAATCATGCAAACCAGGCAAAGCACGAGTACTAAGACTCACCACAAATACATACAAGTAAGACACTCAGGCAGGTTTACTAACAAGTAACAAAGACAAGGTCCCTCTTTGAGATGGTCCTGCCAACGGACCTTTGCCTGGCTGTGCCCATACAAATCGATCACGGAATCAGCCCACATAGAACACCCCTCCAACTATCCGTGCTTTCACCATTAAGCAGCACATTGCCTCAATCACGCCCCACCACTTTTTGGTCGATAGCCCTTATAGCTAAACGATCGGCAGCTATCCCGCACCGGCAGCTAACCACCCGTGCTTTACACCCGAATTCGAGCAGCATCTCTGTATCAATGGTTAACCCGTACAGTTCGAATATGTCGCCCCGCACCCCACAAGGCACAAATCGTGCTTACACCAACCTAATGGCAACACACTGCCTCATCTGTCCTAGTGCAGACAGCGCCAGGCCCGAACCACGAGAACTGACCGTGCTTACACCTCAAGGGCAGCACTTTGACTCATCAAGTCCCCCGTTCTGCCAACCACCCCGACCGTGGACGCACCCGTGCTTACACTGTGAGCAGAACCTTGCACAACAGTTGTCTTGATGAACCCCAAACCGTGGCCATTTCCGTGAGATCCGCATAGCTGACCGACCAGTCGGCTCTGATACCACATGTAGCGCAGGCATCCCAAAGGGAGCCAGGAACCACGACTTAGCTTCCCAGCCTTCAACTCTTGCCATCCAAACCCACTTGACATACAAGCAGCCAACTCGCCAACAACGATCAGACTTAACCAACTTGAAGTTCCGAAAACCAACATTGAGATCCAACTGTGAAAAATACAGATCCTAAGTGGATCTAAACTCCAAGATCATTGGCTTGAATGCTTGCACTCCAAACTACATAAGCTAGGAATTGGCAACACATTCTATGCTACCTAGAATGCAAAGAACTTGATCAAAAAGCATTTATCACAAATGGAAACTTCCATAAACATCAAGTGCGGCCCAAAATAGCATTATACAGTCCATAATACATCAGCCTACCACTTTTGGAAAGCACCTAAGATCATACACAATAGCTTGAAGACAATACACACAACAATGAATGGAGGAAGAAACAATGACAATGATCTATTGATCTCAATGAAGCATACAAAAGGTTTCTCCAACCTGTTCTCCACGACTTCCCTACTATTTATGGATGAGGAAGATGACTCTCTCTCCTCTCTCTAGAAGGTACTTGACCCTAGATATTCCCTATATAGGAAAAATAGCTAAAAATGGCTTATATGACCAAAATACATCAAAATGGTCTCATTTTGAAGGGTATGAAGTTTGACACTTCATCATACTGAAAAAATACAGTAAATAAAACCATTGTGGCGTGGTTCACACGTGTGAAACTCCAGAACCAAAACTATTTACAATTTTAGCCAATTTAGGCCTCAAACTAGCTAGGAAATGTTGACAATTTTCACACTCCCTCTTCAACATTGGATGCTAGTTTCAACATAGTCTTTGAGCACATTCCAAGATTAGATCTATGCATTAAATATAGGTCCTTTCCCAATGGTTTGGTGAAGATATCAGCCACACACTCCTTTGAAGAGACATGTTGAAGCTCCACCTCTTTGGCAATGACTTGATCTCTCACAAAATGGTGAGCAATCTCAATGTGCTTGCTCCTTGCATGAAAAACAGGATTGCTTGCCAAGCTTTGGGCTGAAAGGTTATCACAAAGTATGATTGGAGTCTTCTCTGGTTCCAGCAAGTGAAGATCCAATAACATCCTCTTGATCCAAAGAATCTCCTTGGTGCATGTTGTTAATGCCTTGTACTCGGCTTCGGTGGAAGATAGAGAGATAGTTGGTTGCTTCTTTGATAGCCATGAGACTACTCCATCTCCAAGATAGATTGCAAAGGCACTTGTTGACTTCCTATCCATTTGATCACCTGCAAAATCTGAATCTGAAAATCCACAAAGGTTAGGTGTAGTACCTCCATACAAGATGCCAAAATCTCTAGATCCCGAGATGTATCTAAGTACTCTCTTTCCTAGCTTCCAATGAGCCTCACTAGGATCTTGCATAAATTGACTTAGTTTACCAACCACAAAGCTTAGATCAGGTCTTGTGATGGTTAACCATATAAGAGATCCTATTAGCTTTCTATAGAGAGTAATGTCCTTGAAGGATCTTTCATTACTTCTTGTAGTTAGCTTTACATTTGATTCCATAGGAGTAGAAACAACTTTACAATCTTCCATATGAAACCTTTTTAGAATAGAGTTAACATACTTTTCTTGACATATGAATGTAGATTTAGAAGTTCTAATAATCTCTATTCCTAAGATATAATGAAGTTTACCAAGATCTTGAATTTCAAACTCTCTTTTGAGTGCCATCTTGATTTCATCTATATCTAGATTGTTACCACCACTTAAGATAATGTCATCAACATAGATCAAAAGTAAAGTGATATCATTTTCATTCAATCTAAAGTAGAGAGAATGATCATACTCACTCATAACAAAGTTTTGAGAAAGTAAGAAGGAATTGAGCTTAGCATACCAACTCCTTGGTGCTTGCTTTAGCCCATACAAACTCTTTTGGAGATAGCACACATGATTAGGCTCATCATGTGAAACATAGCCCTCGGGTTGCTCCATGTAAATATCTTCTTCAAGATCACCATTCAAGAAGGCATTAGTAACATCCATTTGCCACATATCCCAATCATAAAGAGTTGCAAGAGAGATTAGGATTCGAATAGTTACCATCTTTGCCACGGGTGCAAAGGTCTCATCATAGTCAATACCATATTCTTGAGCATACCCCTTTGCCACCAACCTTGCCTTGTACTTGTTGATTGATCCATCTTGATTTGTCTTGATCTTGAAGATCCACTTACAACCAATTGCCTTCTTGTCCTTTGGAAGCTTTACCAACCTCCATGTGTTGCTTTTGATGAGTGCTTGATGCTCATGATCCATGGCTTGGATCCATTCCTTCTTTTGAATTGCTTCACCTACACAAGTTGGTTCATCAAAAGAGGTAAGAAAAGCAAAGTTAGAGTTGTCCACCACTTGCTTTCCTTTTTCATCATAGGTTAGCCTTGATGGCTTAGCCCTTTGCCTTTGAGTCTTCCTTGAAGTTTGCTTTGGAGTGGCATCTCCATCTTCATCCAAGACATCTTGCACATCATGATGATTAGTAGGCACATCAACATCAACATCAACAACATTGGAAACATTCTCTTCATAAAAGATGACATCCCTACTTATGAAAACTTTCTTTGTAGAAGGAATGTACACTTTGTAAGCCTTGCTTACTTCACTATAGCCAACAAACACACCCTTCTTTGATGAAGGATCTTCTTTAGTTCTATCATCAAGTGTGATATTGACAAAACATGTACATCCAAAGATCCTACAATGCTTGACACTCGGCCTTCTACCATAAAGAACCTCATGAGGAGTTTTACCATCCAAGGAAGCACTTGTCCATCTATTACATAGATAGTTAGCACATGCTAAAGCTTCCCCCAAAAAAGACTTAGCAAGATTAGCATGTAGTCTCATTGCCTTGGCACATTCACAAAGGGTTCTATTCTTCCTCTCGGCCACTCCATTCTGTTGTGGAGTCCTAGGACTAGACATCTCCCTCTTAATCCCATGTGCTATACAAAAGTCTTTGAACCTATTTGAGGTGTATTCCCCTCCATTATCAGATCTTAAGCATTTAATCTTTGTATTGAATTGGTTTTCCATTTCATTCTTGAACTTGACAAATGCAGCAAACACTTCATCCTTACTTTTAAGAAGATAGATCCAAGTATACCTACTAAAGTCATCAATGAAAGTTGCATACATCTTTGCCCCACCATTGCTTGTTGTACTAGAAGAATGAATATCAGAATGCACAAGTTGAAAAGCTTCTTTAGATCTAGAAGTAGATCTAGAATAAGCAAGTCTATGAGATTTGGACAAGGCACAATGTTCACAAACACTATTGTTTGCAACAAGACTTTTAGGGAGACCAAGAACAAGCTCTTTCTTTGCCATTACCTCCAAAGATTTGAAGTTGGGATGGCCCAACCTCTTGTGCCAAACTTCTTGGTTTGTCAATTGCTCCCTAGCCATACATCCTTCATGATTAGAGATCACACATGCATCAAGCTTGAAAAGTTTACCATGCCTCCTACCTTGAGCAATCAAGGATCCACATTTACTTATCAAACATGCATCTCCAATGAACTCCACATCAAGTCCTTTGTCAATCATTTGACTTACACTAAGCAAATTCTTAGTGATTGAAGGAATGTACAAAACATTTTCAAGATTTGCTTTCCTATTTGTTGAAAGGGAAATAGGAATAGTGCCTATGCCTTTGATGTCACATTGACCATCATTTGCAGTGTAGATGATGTTACCTTCTCCCTCATAAGACAATAAGGATGTAAAGTATTCCTTATGTCTTGTCATGTGAGATGAGGCTCCACTATCAATCCACCAAGGATCATTATCATCTATGTTGGCTAACAAACTTGAAGTCATAACAAGTGATTCACATGTGTTATGTTCTTCCTCATCTATTGTAAGATTTCCTTGCCTCTCTCCTTGCTCTCTTTTCTTCTTATAACATTCATTTGCAAAATGACCTTTTATCCCACAATAAAAGCACTTGAACTTTGACTTATTGTTCTTAGTAGAAGAGGAAGAGGAAGAGTGATCATCATGATCAAAGTTACCACCTTTGGACCATTTCCCTTTGCCTTTACCTTTGCCCTTGAATTTGCCTTTTGTGAAGAAAGCCTCTTCACCTCCACCTTGCAAGGATGCACCATCAAGCTTTGATTGCAACCTATGTTCTTCAGCCAATAAGATTTCTTGCAAGTCAACCACACTTGGCAAGACTCTTTGAATGGCAAAACTTTGCACAAGGTTAGCATGTTCATTTAGCAAACCATTCAACATAACTTGGACTATTTCACCATCTTTTATGTTCTCATCAATGCATGCTAAATCATCACTTAGGGACTTAACTCTCAAGATAAATGCATGAGCACTTTCACCCTCTCTTTGCCTACTAGAAAATATTTGTCTCCTTAGGGTCAATACCCTAGATGTGGACTTTGATTCAAAGAGCTTCTTTAAGGCATTCCATGCCTCACTTGCACTTTGACACTTTCCAACTTCCTTGAGAAGTTCATTTGTAACATTCATTTTAATGATATGAAGAGCCCTTTTGGCCTTCTTATCAAACCTTTGTTGCTCTTGAAGTGTGAGAGGTCTCTCTTCAATTTCTGCAACTATGTCCATGAGTTCATTCAACTCAAGTAAGGACTCCATCCTCACTTTCCAAGTAGAGTAGTTTGATGAACTCAACCTTTCACTAGACTCTAGCATGATCCCACCATTGGAAGCCATGATTCTAATGTTTCTTCAACTTTTAGGTTCTGTCCTAAAGCACTTAGCACTCACTTTTCTCTCAACAAATGATAGATAAAGAGATCTATGAAGATTTAGGACCCTAAAACACTTCTATCTTGAACCTAGATGGTTTCCAAGCATAGAAAGGAAGATTGAAACACATGCAACACTTTGCACACACTAAGAATGGATTACAAAATCAAACCAACCTGAACACACTCTTGCTTAAGCTCTCAAACTTTCCAGCAAGTGACCAAATCAAGTTATGGTGTGAAGAGTTACTTGCATTCTTAGAAAATACCCAAAACTAGGATGCCAAGATTACCTAGTAATGAACAAACTTGATCAACATATGATCAACACACTAAGATATTGATTCAACCTGTAAAACCACATGTAAACCACACTTCTAAAAGTTTATAAACTCCAGCAAGTGATAAATACAAGATTTAGAGGTGAATGAATGAGCACACTTAGTGAATCACAAGACTAGCTTCACTATCTTGTCAAATCTTGGTGTTTAGATGTAGATCTAAGATCACTTCACATGAGAATGTTCCTCAACCTGTTAAGAACCTGAAAACACACTTGCATAATGGTTAACACCTTCCAGCAAATGCTCCAATCAAATTACATAAGGAGAGTTACTTACATGCTCAACAAAGTACACCAAAATTTATGCCAAAATTGATGACAATCTTTACAATATGCTCTTCACAATGGAGCTTACAATATGTTCACCCAAAAAAGGGGATCTTTCATCCAAATGGGAGCTTTGCTCAGCCTTTAGGAGAATTACAACTCACTCAAAAGAGCATTTGTCATCCACTTAAGGAGAAGTTTCATCCACTTAAGGAGAGTGTTCATCCAAGAATGGAGATTGTCAACAATAGGATTGAAAAGAACATTGTTAGTATTGAATATGCACAAGCCTCACAATCACAAATGATTAGGTGTTATGATCTGATCCAAAATAGTTTCTTTTCAGCCTCTGATCTTCAATAGACCTGAAATATGCTTTTGATCCACAAGTTCAACTCACAAAACAAAGGTTAGTAAGATTTGATCAACAAAGCAATGCAAAATCATGCTAGAACTTGATCAAACATCCAAATATCACCAAAAATAGAATACTTACTGTAAATAGAAGCCAACCAGCTCTGATACCATGTGAAAAATACAGATCCTAAGTGGATCTAAACTCCAAGATCATTGGCTTGAATGCTTGCACTCCAAACTACATAAGCTAGGAATTGGCAACACATTCTATGCTACCTAGAATGCAAAGAACTTGATCAAAAAGCATTTATCACAAATGGAAACTTCCATAAACATCAAGTGCGGCCCAAAATAGCATTATACAGTCCATAATACATCAGCCTACCACTTTTGGAAAGCACCTAAGATCATACACAATAGCTTGAAGACAATACACACAACAATGCTCTCAATGGAGGAAGAAACAATGACAATGATCTATTGATCTCAATGAAGCATACAAAAGGTTTCTCCAACCTGTTCTCCACGACTTCCCTACTATTTATGGATGAGGAAGATGACTCTCTCTCCTCTCTCTAGAAGGTACTTGACCCTAGATATTTCCTATATAGGAAAAATAGCTAAAAATGGCTTATATGACCAAAATACATCAAAATGGTCTCATTTTGAAGGGTATGAAGTTTGACACTTCATCATACTGAAAAAATACAGTAAATAAAAACATTGTGGCCTGGTTCACACGTGTGAAACTCCAGAACCAAAACTATTTACAATTTTAGCCAATTTAGGCCTCAAACTAGCTAGGAAATGTTGACAATTTTCACACAGAGCCACAACTGATCTAATGCTAAGCTATGAAGCATCACATAAGCAAGAATCAACCCTAGAAAGCAGGAAAGAGAGAGATTAAGGAGACTAAAGAGAGAGATCAATATCATCAGCTGAATAATAAATGACACAGTTTTTCTACTTATAGCCAAAAGAAAGCCCTAAAAGGAAGCTTCTGGTGGCTAGGGCCCAACTGGGAGGGAAAATAGTGTGCCCTCCAAGAAGGCCCCCACTCTCCAGTAATATGTCCAAATGGCCTAATAATGAATAATAAGGCCAACCATATAGTCTAAGTGTCACTAATGAATAAAAAAGGGACAAAGCCTGCTTATGCATAAAGTAAAGTAAATGTAAATGGAAGCGGTGAATGTTGACAATTTTCACACCAACCTGGTCCTGACAGCATACCGCTGGCGCCACGGACCGAATGGTCCCGACGGCATACCGCTGGCATCCCGGGATACGACCCTCAGCTATGTGCCAAGTTAAAATTTTGAAAGCGGCCTTACAACTGGCGCTTTTACCGAACACTGAAACCCTGAAGGTAATCAGAGTCAGTTTGAGGAAAATCTCACTTAATTGAGAAATCTGAGAAGGTTACATTTCAAGTGTGTGACCGACCCTAGTCTCCGGGACGCTAGCATGCCAAGGCGAGAGCCAGGACAACATTCCAGCAAGGGAGGCTGAGACTTGGTTGGAGCTCGCCCTGAGTCGCAACCCACACTCCCCTATAGTATTGGTGTGATTCGGCACCCCCCTCATACCAAGCACTCTACCCAAGCTGGTAAAGCACGTTTTTCTCTCTCTAGGATTTTCTCTTTCTAGAAAGTCATTTTCTCTCTCTAGATTTTATTGATCCCCAGGCTTCCTTTAATCATGCCTAGATCGTGTGAGGTGATTGCACATCGATCTGAGCTCTCTGGACTTCGCTAGAACCGATCAAAGATTTTCAGCCATAGGAACTTGGCGCCGGCTGGATTCTGGTCACAGTGGCACCAAGAGCGGCGCCGGCGCCATTGGCGCCGGGAGCAGCAGGGGCGCTGCTGGCGCCGGGGACATAGCTGGCGCCGATGGCGCCGAAAGTAAAACTTGTAAAGGTAGCTTTACAACACTTTCCCATTTATAAAAAGGCACCATTTGTACTCTAATTTCATGCTTAATTGAGAGGAGGAGACTATACCATTTTGGGAGCTCAAGCATCCTCAATTGCTAATCACTCTTGCTTATGCTATTGTTGTGGATTGTTTGTTAATTCCATTTTTCATGCTTTTTGGTTATGTTAGTTAAGGTTTCTCCGCAATGATATTGAGCATTTGAGCTAACCTCCATCTCATCTCTCTCACTCTCTCTCACCCTCTTCTCCTTTCTTCTTCTTCTCTTCTTCTCTTCTCTTTCACTCTCAACCATGATGAATGCTAGTGTAGTGGAGTAGAGTTAATGGTGGGTAGTGTTAGTGGTGAGTAGAGTTAAGGGAGGAAGTAGAAAACTATCTAAAAGTAGCACTATGCATAGTTAGGTGCCTATCCAATGATCTAACCCTTGTTGACAGACGGGAGGGGTATACTACATGAGATATTCGACCCTATAGTGGCGCCGTTGCCGGGGTTAGGTTTTCACTAACTAGTATAGCTGCATTTTAGCTATTTCTTGCTTTTTGGAGTAGTTTTAGGTAGATTTTTGGGTGTTTAGAGTAAGTTTTTTGTATTTTTTTGTGTTTGGACTGTTCACAGCTAGCGGAAGAGGTGTCAAAGGGTAGAGGAGGCCCTAAACAGTCTCTAAGGGCTTGACATCCAAACCAAAACTTGAGAAAACCCACAAAACACACCAATCTGTATTTTTGAAGGGAAAAAGAGCCTAGAATCTCATCAGATTTTAATATCTCCAAAACCATGTATGGTCGAAGATCTTGCGTAGTATAGCCCCCCCGCCTGTCAACAAGGGTTGGATCACTAGATAGGTACCTAACTATGCATAGATGCTACTTTTAGTTAGTTTCCTACTTTGCATCTAACTCTACCTCCACTAACACTACTCACACTAACTCTACTCTTCCTAAACTAGCTTTATCATGATTTTGTGTGAAGAGAGAGGATAGAATAGAAGAGGAAGAAGAAGGAGAAGAGAGGAAGAGAGAGAGATGGAGATGAAGGTTAGCTCAAATGCTCAATGTCATTGCTTATGGAAAAACCTTAACTAGCATGAACCAAAAAGCATGGAAAATGAAAATAACAAACAATCACAACAATAGCATAAGCAAGAGTGATCAGCAAATGAGGATGCTTGAGCTCTGAAAATGATAGAGTCTCCTCCTCTCTATTAAGCATGAAAATAGTGTACAAATGGTGTCTTTTTATAAAATGGGGAAGGCACTTGCCCCAAAATCCTATTGGCTAATATTTACATTAATTGTATCCATTCATCTTGGACCCAAATTGATCCAAGGGTCCATAAAAAGTACATTGAAATTCACAAGGTTCATGTGAGTCCCAATTTGGACCCAACTCTAAAAAGTAATCTTCTAAGTCTAAAAATGACTTTGGGCCTCTAGTTTTGTTTTAATTCAAAGTCCCAAGTCTATTTTATTTTATTTACAACTCAAGTTTGCGTGCTCATTGAGCCATGGGCTTACGCACGCAGGATGCCATGCCCTCGCAACACATTTTATTGGTCGAATTTATTTATTTGCAATTCGTTGGAAATACCCCCAATAGGACCCACGGCCTGAAGTAGTGCTGGTCCCTCGGCACTCTGTCGGTTCAGTAAAGAGTCTTCTTCGCCCACCTTTGTTGGATCAGGTAGGTCGTGACGTCCTCCATAAAGCTGAGGCGGTCCAGTTTCTTCAAGTCCTTGGGCATGTGAAGTGACTTGTGGACTCCTCTCAGCCAATCTTTGTTAGAAATCAATGATAAACTTCATTGTTACTATTTACGAGGTACATTAATGTTGACAGTTGTGACCAGTTGTCATTAGCCGTACTAACCACCATACAATCATCACATTAATCATGCTAACATACTAAAATAATGGCAATTCCTCCTCGACAATGACACCAAAATTGTAAGAGATTTTTTTCATTCACCTTCAAACCCTATTTCTTGATTCTGATCCTACATCTATTACCTCGGCTTCGTCCTCGTATCTCTTGTGTTTTTTTGGTAGGGTGATGTTGTGTTGCTCACTCTCCCACGTCACTCCAATATTGAGGACGTTGCCGGTTCCTTCATAGCCCACACGATACAATGGCTCTTTTGTTGTTGGTTTAGGTTCTGAATTGATCCATTCCACTAGAACGATCTTTGATTGTGGTGCAATCCACAAGGACCCTCCGAGGGATAAGTTCATCCTGCTAGTCAATAGACTTGTGAGAAATTTTGTTTGTGGAATTTCAGGCTCTCCCCTGGAAGGGTCTTTCTTGATGTTTTGCAAAGAACGAAGTTTTCTCAACCCGAAAAATAGTTCAAAGGCTAGAAATGCTTATTCCATGTCTTTAAGCCTATTTTTACCAGACAGGGCCTACGGATCCAAACGAAGAGCACTTTAACTATATCTACAAGTATGGTACCAAAAAAATGAGTGATTGGATGCTAAAAGTCATTTTTGCTTTTTAGAGAGTGTATAGCTGGCAGTGTGTGGCTGAAAGCTATTTATATTTCAATTTGCCACCTAGGCAATGGAGGCCTAGTAAGGTAATATAATAGGTCATTATTTTGAGCTTCTGACATCACCATTGTGTTTGGAGCACTCTTTTTACCCTATGGGTAAGTTTTTAAGCTGTTTGAAAATGGAAAATGTGAACAAGTCAGTTTTGGAAAAGGCTAGCAAGTTGGACAATGTTTCCAACTACAACATATGGAAATTCAAGATGAAGAGCGTCTGTATGATCTGGGATATAGTGACAGGGGTGGAATTGAGACCGAATACAACCCTTGCATATATGCAAGCCTATGACAAGAAAGCGCAAAGGGCATTGTCCATGATAATTTTTTGGTGAAGGACCATGGCATCAAGAGACCTATCTTCGAGATCTTCATGGCATTATGTTGTAGGAGAAACAAAGACACAAACCAATGAAGTCACGTTAACCACCATCAAAAGATCAAACAATGTTGGCCAAGGGGAAGCAGTAATTGAAGACGGTATTTGCAATGTATTGGGGGATTGTAGCGCAGGCATCCCAAAGGGAGCCGAGAACCACGACTTAGCTTCCCAGCCTTCAACTCTTGCCATCCAAACCCACTTGACATACAAGCAGCCAACTCGCCAACAACGATTAGACTTAACCAACTTGAAGTTCTGAAAACCAGCATTGAGATCCAACCTGGCGCCATGCCAGATCGGGGGTCCCGATGTGGGTGACTTCCCCCCAAGCAAGCCGCCCGACATACATCAAACTTAACCAACTCGAAGCTTCGTTACAAACGAGTAACATCCATTCCAAGCAAGCGGTCTGACTTACATCAGACTTAACCAACTGAAAGCTTTGTCACGAGTGCTGGAAGCCAACCTGGCACCACGCCAGATTGGACAGCCATAAACAAGTAACTTCCACCCAAGCAAGCCATCCAACTCAGCCGATAGATTAGAGCCCGTTCCCCAAGAGCTTAACCCATTCACGTTCATGCAAGGAACACTCAGAACCACAAGCCGCGACAGATATGGAGACAACCAGTTCCTGGACCAAATGGTCTCGACAGCATACCGCTGGTGCCGCGGACCGAATGGTCCCGACGGCATAGGCGAGAGTCATGACAGCATTCCAACAAGGGAGGCTGAGACTTGGTTGGAGCTCGCCCTGAGTCGCAACCCGCACTCCCCTATAGTATTGGTGTGATTCGGCACCCCCCCTCATACCAAGCACTCTACCCAAGCTGGTAAAGCATGTTTTTCTCTCCCTAGGATTTTCTCTTTCTAGAAAGTCATTTTCTCTTTCTAGATTTTATTGATCTTCAGGTTTCCTTTAATCATGCCTAGATCGTGTGAGGTGATTGCACATCGATCTGAGCTCTTTGGACTTCGCTAGAACCGATCAAAGATTTTTAGCCATAGGAACTTGGTGCCGGTTGGATTCTGGTCACAGTGGCGCCGGGAGCGGCAACGGCGCCCGGAGCAGCAGGGGCGCTAGTGGCGCCAGGGACAATGCCGACGCTAGTGGCACCGGAAGTAAAGCTTGTAAAGGTAGCTTTACAACATCCACCCCACCTTTATAAAATCTGATGTCCTTATCAGATGTCAGATTAAAGTAAAGGTGTCTCCCAATTAAAATAACTATACATTTAAGCTACTTGGCACAGTTTCAATTTATAGGCCACTTTTTATTAACATTGAAGCTGGCACACCACAAGTCGGAGGCTCAACTCTTTGTATGAAAAATTACATAACTTAAAAATATCTCTTTGTCTAGGAAAAGCGTAGATTTTATATCTCTTTCGTAAAACCCAAGAACCTTATTAACTGGTGACAGAGGCCTTTCTTTGAAATGTTAACCCTGTCGCTTCTGACTTTCGACTTTGAAACTCCTTTGAGCTCCTGATTTGTCCTTGATGCACTTTGTGTTGAGCTCCGTGAGCTCCATATTTGATCAGTTCCGCACAGGTATCAAGGCTCCCTGAGCCAAAGGATTTATTGTTTGATTGCCCACTTTATGGCCCACTCCGTGCCTTGTTGCTTCTGCACCTTGATTTCTCTCCTTGTCCCAGCCTGATCTTGATACTTTTCCATCTTGGCTCTTTAAGGTAGGCAAAGATTGAGTACTCTGCAATGCACCTCTCACTTAGCTTGAAGTAGCTCTTTGAATTAGCCCAAATGTAACCATTGACCTTGGGGAAAGCCAAAGGGTCGCACCAGTTTGATCCGCATCCGAATATCTCTTCGCGTTTGTTTGAAGCACCATGTCCGTCACACAAAACTTGACTTTCACAATTCCATCACTGGTCAGTTACCTCACAGTCAAAACAAGAAGTGTACATCGAGCTTGGCTTCAAGTAGCTCTCTTTAAATCAGACACATGCACCCAGAGTTTGCACTAGTCCGATCTCAACGCGAACTGTCCCTTAGCGTCCATTCGAAATACCAAGTCTCTCATGCAAGACTCAACTTTCACAGTTCCTTCATTGATCAGTTGCCTTACACGTAACACAAGCCAGCGTACTCATATGTTTCGTCATCATTGCTGGTCCAGATAAAGCCTATAACAAGCTTTCCTTTTCACAACAAAAACTTGTCAACTTATCACGTCCAAAGTTCGCCAGTCTCCTCATGTGAGTACGGCTAGGTCCTTGAATTTGCCCCCGTTTTGATCAACTTTCATTCAAAATTTGCCCCAAGAGAGAGGTGTGTGTGATAGTTCCCCTCCACTTATAAAATCAGCTGATCGGACTTAGAGTAGAGTTCTTCGGACAAAAAGCCTTTCCAACACTTTGCTTCCCATCTGCTAGGATTATGGCTCGATCCAACTTGTTGCCAATCTCTGAAGAGGATCCTAGTCTTTTCCCCTTTGAGGAAAAACCCAACTGATACTGGATATCACCCATGCTCAGTGAGTTTCAGTTCCGAAGGTGGCCGTCCCAAAATGAAGACCAACTGCTACAAAGAAGATCTCCCCTGAAATTGCCCTTTCCAACTTTTGACTTCCTGCTTGCGTCTGGTGGGCGTTGTCGCAAATGAAACTAACCCAAGAAACAGGCTAGCCATCTGTCCTTTGCAAACATTGAGTCGTTTCGTTGTCGTTCACGTGTGAGTACTTGAACTGCAAATCCGCCCCACAGATTCTGTAGTCCTCTTTGTTTGATGGTATCAGCCTTCAAAAGAAAAGGTTCCTTCTCGAGCTATCAGCTCCTTGTATCACAAGCAATCATGCAAACCAGGCAAAGCACGAGTACTAAGACTCACCACGAATACATACAAGTAAGACACTCAGGCAGGTTTACTAACAAGTAACAAAGACAAGGTCCCCCTTTGAGATGGTCCTGCCAATAGACCTTTGTCTGGCCGCGCCCATACAAATCGATCACGGAATCAGCCCACATAGGACACCCCTCCAACTATCCGTGCTTTCACCATTAAGCAGCACATTGCCTCAGTCACGCCCCACCACTTTTTGGTCGATAGCCCTTATAGCTAAACGATCGGCAGCTATCCCGCACCGGCAGCTAACCACCTGTGCTTTACACCTGGATTCGAGCAGCATCTCTGTATCAATGGTTAACCCGTACAGTTCGAATATGTCGCCCCGCACCCCACAAGGCACAGACCGTGCTTACACCAACCTAATGGCAGCACACTGCCTCATCTGTCCTACGTGCAGACAGCGCCAGGCCCGAACCGCGAGAACTGACCGTGCTTACACCTCAAGGGTAGCACTTTGACTCATCAAGTCCCCCGTTCTGCCGACCACCCCGACCGTGGACGCACCCGTGCTTACACTGTGGGCAGCACCTTGCACAACAGTTGTCTTGATGAACCCCAAACCGTGGCCATTTTCGTGAGATCCGCATAGCTGACCGGCGAGTCGGTTCTGATACCACATGTAGCGCAGGCATCCCAAAGGGAGCCAGGAACCACGACTTAGCTTCCCAGCCTTCAACTCTTGCCATCCAAACCCACTTGACATACAAGCAGCCAACTCGCCAACAACGATCAGACTTAACCAGCTTGAAATTCCGAAAACCAACATTGAGATCCAACCTGGCGCCATGCCAGATCGGGGGTCCCGATGTGGGTGACTTCCCTCCAAGCAAGCCGCCCGACATACATCAAACTTAACCAACTCAAAGCTTCGTTACAAACGAGTAACATCCATTCCAAGCAAGCGGTCTGACTTACATCAAACTTAACCAACTGAAAGCTTCGTCACGAGCGCTGGAAGCCAACCTGGTGCCACGCCAGATTGGACAGCCATAAACAGGTAACTTCCACCCAAGCAATCCATCCAACTCAGCCGACAGGTTAGAGCCCGTTCCCCAAGAGCTTAACCCATTCACGTTCATGCAAGGAACACTCAGAACCACAAGCCACGACAGATATGGAGACAACCAGTTCCTAGACCAAATGGTCCCGACAGCATACCGCTGGCGCCACGGACCGAATGGTCCGGACGGCATACCGCTGGCGTCCCGGGATACAACCCTCAACTATGTGCCAACTTAAAAATTTTGAAGCGGCCTTACAACTGGCGCTTTTACCAAACACTGAAACCCAGAAGGTAATCAGAGTCAGTTTGAGAAAAATCCCACTTTATTGATAAATCTGAGAAGGTTACATTTCAAGTGCGTGATCGACCCTAGTTTCCGGGGCTCTAGCATGCCAAGGTGTTGTAAAGCTACCTTTACAAGCGTTACTTCCGGCGCCATCGGCGCCAGCTATGTCCCCGGCGCCAGCAGCGCCCCTACTGCTCCCGGCGCCAATGGCGCCGGCGCCGCTCCCGGCGCCACTGTGACCAGAATCCAGCCGGCGCCAAGTTCCTATGGCTGAAAATCTTTGATCGGTTCTAGCGAAGTCCAGAGAGCTCAGATCGATGTGCAATCACCTCACACGATCTAGGCATGATTAAAGGAAGCCTGTGGATCAATAAAATCTAGAGAGAGAAAATGACTTTCTAGAAAGAGAAAATCTTAGAGAGAGAAAAACGTGCTTTACCAGCTTGGGTAGAGTGCTTGGTATGAGGGGGGGTGCCGAATCACACCAATACTATAGGGGAGTGCGGGTTGCGACTCAGGGCGAGCTCCAACCAAGTCTCAGCCTCCCTTGCTGGAATGTTGTCATGGCTCTCGCCTTGGCATGCTAGCGCCCCGGAGACTAGGGTCGGTCACACACTTGAAATGTAACCTTCTCAGATTTATCAATAAAGTGGGATTTTTCTCAAACTGACTCTGATTACCTTCTGGGTTTCAGTGTTCGGTAAAAGCGCCAGTTGTAAGGCCGCTTTCAAAATTTTTAACTTGGCACATAGCTGAGGGTCGTATCCCGGGACGCCAGCGGTATGCCGTCGGGACCATTCGGTCCGTGGCGCCAACAGTATGCTGTCGGGACCATTTGGTCCAAGAACTGGTTGTTTCCATATCTGTCGCGGCTTGTGGTTCTGAGTGTTCCTTGCATGAACGTGAATGGGTTAAGCTCTTGGGGAACGGGCTCTAACCTGTCGGCTGAGTTGGATGGCTTGCTTGGGTGGATGTTACCTGTTTATGGCTGTCCAGTCTGGCGTGGCGCCAGGTTGGCTTCCAGCGCTCGTGACGAAGCTTTCAGTTGGTTAAGTCTGATGTAAGTCAGACCGCTTGCTTGGAATGGATGTTACTCGTTTGTAACGAAGCTTCGAGTTGGTTAAGTTTGATGTATGTCGGGCGGCTTGCTTGGAGGGAAGTCACCCACGTCGGGACCCACGATCTGGCATGGCGCCAGGTTGGATCTCAATGTTGGTTTTCGGAACTTCAAGTTGGTTAAGTCTGATCGTTGTTGGCGAGTTGGCTGCTTGTATGTCAAGTGGGTTTGGATGGCAAGAGTTGAAGGCTGGGAAGCTAAGTCGTGGTTCCTGGCTCCCTTTGGGATGCCTGCGCTACACAAGGCGAGAGCCATCACAACATTCCAGCAAGGGAGGCTGAGACTTGGTTGGAGCTCGTCCTGAGTCGCAACCCGCACTCCCCTATAGTATTGGTGGGACTCGGCACCCCCCTCATACCAAGCACTCTACCCAAGTTGGTAAAGCACATTTTTCTCTCTCTAGGATTCTCTCTTTCTAGAAAGTCATTTTCTCTTTCTAGATTTTATTGATCCTCAGGCTTCCTTTAATCATGCCTAGATCGTGTGAGGTGATTGCACATCGATCTGAGCTCTTTGGACTTTGGGAACCGATCAAAGATTTTCAGCCATAGGGACTTGGCGCTGGGAACGGCGCCGGCGCCGTTGGCGCCGGGAGCAGCAGGGGCGCTGCTGCCCGGGGACAATGCTAGCTCCAGTGGCGCCGGAAGTAAAGTTTGTAAAGGTAGCTTTACAACAGGGACTCAGAAGATAGAATTAGGTGAGTAGGATTAAGGTCAAATTCCAACAGTATGTCACATTTATTGATGACTTTAGTAGATTTACTTGGGTATATTTTCTTAAGAGCAAAGATGAGGTGTTTGGTGTTTTTGTGAAGTTCAAGAATGCAAGGGAGAACCACTTCAACACCAAGATTAAGTGCTTGAGGTCGGACAATGGTGGTGAGTACATTTCGAATTCAGGGAGTTTTACATTTTTGTGAGATATTTATGGTATGATCGTTTAGAGCTTGGTCTTAGCTTGATTCAGAGTTTTTTTTTTGCGGGTGATTTGATTAATATCTAAGCAAGTTATGCTTATTATTTTGGTTGAAAATAGAAAAATCAGAACTCTAGTTTTTGTTTTTTTATTTTAAGTGAGTGAGACAAGTGCACTTCAATTTTTTTCATTTTAAAGGTTTTGGTTTTATTTTTGAAGTTTGACCACTCTTCATATAAAAAGTTTGTGCCCTCATCAGATTATTTTTTTAGCCTTGTGTATAGAGCCAAAGCCAATATATATATATACATATGTATGTATGTATATATGTTTAAAGGTTTTGTGTGAGGTTGTAAAAAAAGTTCTTTGCAAGCGATAGACAAAAGATATAATGATCCAGATTCCAGGGCCAGGCTTAGAAGAAGAAACAAAAATATTTGAGTACAAGTTTGAAGCTCACTTACGAAAACATAAAAAGAGCATGGGATTGGGGGCCCCGGCCTGGCTGCGCGCGCGAGCGTGCTCTCATGACTCATAATAATTCATTCTCAGCTGTGCACGCCCAGTGCTCACTGCCCACCCACCCAGCTGCTACCTCTACCTAGATCTTAGGAAGAGCGACCGCTTCTCGATGCTCCTCGTCATCATTCATGTCTCAACACTCAAGTCTCACACACCCTACTGCAACCTCATATAATCCTCCATAGTCCAGACCCCATCTCTCTCTCTCTCTCTTCTGTGTCTCTCTCTCTCTCCCTCTCGAGTCTCCAGAGTCCAGAGTCCATCTCCATCTCTCGTTCGTATGTAGTAATCAGTAGGAAGTATGGTAACAGTACTCTCGGATGATAATAATTCAAGAGGACGTGCAAATTCGTGCATTGTAATTTGTTGGCTGTTTGTTTGCAATTAAAATCTACATACTTTGGTAGGCTGGCCGGCCGCTGAGTGGTAGCTGCAGTCCAGACGCCAGACTCCAGAGCGTGTCATGCACTTGCTTGATAGTCAGGACTCAGGGTAACGTGCGCCGCATGTGAGCTATAGAGTACACATCCATGATCCATCCTGGCTCCTCCTGGGCACTGCCACTGTCCCTGCTCAGTGCCGCTGTCTGCGTCTGCTTGCTGCCCAGTGGCCACATCACTGGAACGCTTAGCTGCTAGTGCTGGCATTTGTAAGTTGCAAATTGCAATGCATGAAAGGCGTATCTGCCTTACAAAAATAGACAGTGTTGACTTGGAAGGCAAATTTATATAATTAAGAGTGACTTTTTCTTTGGAAGGTAAATTGAAAATCTAGTACAAGCAAAAATATCATGAAAAAAAACTTTGGAAACTATTAAATATTAGGCCTTGGGGAGTAAAACCAAAACTAACTATTACAGAGGATTAGCATTATAACATATAACCAAGGTGATTACAATAAACATCAAAATAGTCGCGCATACATGTATTTGTTTGTGGAAGCAAACAACAATGTAGGCAAATGGGAAGGGAATCACTCAAGAATGTAGATAAATTATGAAGGGAATCAAACCAAAATGTACCCAAACCAGCTCTTCCAAGTGGATGATAGGTTAAGGCTTAAGTTGAAGCCTTGAAGTTTGAACACTAGGAAAAAGATGCAAACTAAATGGTTAAGCTTTTTGTTTAAGCCTCATCTATGGAGAATGGACCTTAAACTTTCAACTCTAGAAAATCATTTATATAGTAAAAAACTTTGGACACTATTATATTGTACCCTAGATAAAAGTTAGGCCTTGAGAGTAAAAAAAAGCTAACTATCAAATTGTAATTGATAACCAAAGTGATTAGAGCAAAAATATACTTGGAGGTAACATGTATGCGCAGAATCAAATAAGAATGTAGGCAATCATGAAGAGAATCAAACATGAATGTGGACATTAATGAAAGGAACCAAACAAGAATGTAGGCAAACGAGCACTTTCGAATTGATGATGGGGAGGATGGACCTTTAAAATAGAAACTGAAACTTCCAAGCTGATAATGAACTAAGTTAAGTCCTTGAAAGCCAGAAAAAAAAAAGTTTCAAACTCAACTATCAAGTCTCCATGCTGGCAATATCTAAGTCTTATTGATGGAGGAAGTGTTGGGATTGCTATATCGCTCGTCTAGTGTTATGCGCTTGAACGTTGCGACAGAGAGAAGCGAGCGGTGAATCCTCAGTGCATACAACTATGTCTATCGTATTCAAACCGACTTCGATAGTTCGAAGTCTGTGCTACTTGATCATAGCTTCGAAGTCACTGGATCAATACAATCGATTCCATAGCCATGCACGAATTAGATTGGTTTTAGATTTAGCTTTGCGGAAGAGTATTAGGTGCGGAGACTAGAGCCTCACAATCGACTCAGACTATCAATCATACAAGACAATTTAATCTACGAAGAAGTTTATCTGCAAGCAAGAAAGAATCTGAACATGAACAACAATGAGCATTCAATCACAATACACATGACCTAGATTACTGGAACATTGATTATTCAATCGCAAATAGATACTATTTGAATGCAGTCAGAGTCGTGTTCTTAATAAAACATGTACAATACTTTGTAATAATAGAGAGAAAGAAGAAAACAATTGCACTCTGGATGTTTAATTCATCGAAATAGATAAATTATTGAGCTAAATGATCTCTTCTTGTCTAACCAAGCAACTAATAAGTTGCTGGATATACACACATGTCTAATTAATTAAAAAAATGGTTAATCTCTAGTTTACAATTAGGGTTAAGGCACTACATGTTTTTGGTAATTGCCTTCGGACAATATCTGATCCTGTTAGAGATTTTGTTCGATCATGATTCAATGTACTTGTTGATCCACTAATAGTCGGATTACGACCGATTATTTGAGGATGGCCGAATAATCGAATCTGGTCAGATGGTTCGAGATGGTTGCACTATCGAAGATGCCCGAACAATCGAAGATGGCCGAATGATTATGCTCGAAAGAGGTGTGTAGAAGATAGGTCGAACTTGAAAAGAATGAACTCGAATAAAAAATAATTCGAACGTCTAGAAAGAGAACTTTTCGTGCATGGCGGAACAAACTATCTTCCTCTTTCTCAATGCATGACTACGCCTATCAATTTCAAACAAAAACAATAGTGATAAAAATCACGTTTGATCATATAGTAACTAACTTTGAAATCATTGGTACTACAATGATTACGTAGCCAAACAATTAAGCATTGAATTATCAGACAAACAATTTGTCATGAAGAACTGCAAAAATGCATACATTCTAAGATAAAGCTGAACACAATAAAAGATAGTATTGATTCAGTATGAAAACAAAACAGAAGTAAATGAGTACAATAAGTTGCGGATCGAAGCCACGTACTCTATGCTATCTCTGAGCAGCTAAAATGAAAGTCTGAATTAAGCCAATGCTGATAAGTAGTAGCGCAATAGCAATCTCTAAAACAACTCTAAAAAGTGAGCTAGAATGCTCAGGAGTGTTCAAGCTCGCAGGCTTGCGAGAGAGAGAGAGAGAGAGAGAGAGAGAGAGAGAGAGAGAGAGAGAGAGAGAGAGAGAGAGAGAGAGAGAGAGAGAGAGAGAGAGAGAGAGAGAGAGCTAACTATTAAAATGCTTGATTGTAAATTTTTGTTAAAAATTTATGAATATGAATAGCACACTATACGAAGTGCAAGATATAGCTTCCAAGCTACATCTCAGGAAGAAATTTTACTCCCTCAAGATGGCGCATGGTGATTCCCTGTAGAATCACATCAATCAATTCAAGAACCTGCTAAGGCAAATGGCCGCTTTCGGATTTGTCGTAGACGATCAAGATGTAGTGATACAACTGCTTAACAACTTGCCGACCTCATACGACAGCTAGGTGATAATCATCACGACTCATCCAGAATTGACTCTTTCGAAAGTCATTAGTATGTTCTTGCAGGAAGACACATGGAGGAACGAAGCCTCTTACGAGTCCTATACACCTTACAGTACCCAGAATTTGTTCACCTTGGTGCAATAGCACACAAGCTATTAGAGGTGAAGGTACTGTAAGACTAAGCTTTGCAAATGATCAGCTTAGGCTATTTTCTAAAGTCCTGTATATACCAAATTTATCTACAAATCTGCTCTCTGTGAGCAAAATCAGATCTAGGACATAAAGTAGAATTCGAATGTGATCAGTACAAAGTAGTTGATAGGACAAGCAAGATCCTAGCACTCAGAAAGAGGCATGGATACTTGTATAAATTTGTTGTTCTACCTCTAGTCAGGCGCTCAGTACTTCTATTCATGCAAATAAAAGTTTACTTTGGCATTATAGACTTGGTCACTTGAATCATGCTACTGTACAACAAATGTCTAGACAATCTATTGTTCTTGATCTTGACTATCCTCGCGATAAAGTCGAGTTACTTGTCTGTCAAGACTGTCTAGTTAGTAAACAGACTAGGAAACCATTTAAATCAAGCCATCAACATATTGCTAGAGGATTGTTAGACATTGTACATTCAGACATTTGTGGCCCGATGAAAGATCCCTCGTTGAAGGATGCCAAGTATTTTATAACTTTTTTTGATGAATTTTCCAGAAGGACTATGGTGTATTTTATAAAGAAGAAATCAGAAGCCTTCAATTGCTTCAAAATCTTCAAGGAGCATGTAGAGAAGGAGACTGGATGGACGATCAAGGCTCTAAGATCAGACAACGATGGAGAATACATCTCTATCGAGTTTAAGGAGTACTGTCAAAGCCAAGGCATTGAGCAGCAATTCATCACTCCTTACAGTCCTTAGTCTAATGGCTTAGTTGAGAGAACCGTACCCAGGTTGAATTAGCCAAATGTATGCTAGCGCATGCATCGTTGCCCAAGAGATTCTAGACTGAAGCTGTCTCCACTAAAGCTTACATTCAGAATAGATGTTTGACCAAGGCCCTCTCAGACAAGACACCCCACGAAGTGTGGACAGGCTCTAAGCCTTCTGTAAAGAACCTAAGAGTGTTTGGGTGCGTTGCCTACGCGCAGATCCCAAAAGACACGAGGAAGAAATTGGACTTCCAAGGTCTCAAGACCATTATGATCGGATATACTTCATCTGATAATACATACAAGCTGTATGATCCTAATACCTAGCAAATCTTGTATAGCCGGGATACAGTCTTTACCGAGGATCAGTTCGTTGACCTCAAAGGCAAGGCTATTGCTCCAGGAGAACCTTCATCACCTGCCATTTGTGAGAAATTGGCAAAAATCTAGCTTGATATTTTTTATGATAGAAGTTTGTAAGTGAATCTCACATGTGTGGAGGATGTTCCCACGTGTGGAGAATTGTAAAGTAAATCAAAATGTTTGATATAGGGGTCTCATAGAATTTCATAGTCAAGCATTTAGGTGTAGGATGTTGATAGGGTCAAATTTGGCATAGATGGCAAATTATCCATTTCCACTTGTAATGCCAATATTGAGCCAAAATAGAGCCAAACTTGTGCCAATTAGAGTGTAGACAAGTGTCATGCTTTTGTTTGATGAAGCTTAAGAGGTCCAATAGGATTTAGAGGTGAAACCTTGTGAGGTCCAATAGAAAATTGAGGTATGCTTGAATATAGTCCAATAGAATTTAGAGGTGCATGGATCAATGGTCCAATAGGATTAAGAGGTGGCAAAGTGTGATCCAATCATAGTTAAGCATAGTGGTAGCTCATGAATCTATTAGTATCATTGTACTCCTCCTTTTGGATCTAATTGATTTTGAAATTGAGTGGATTTTGAGTCTCTCTACCCGAGAGCTCATGATGGTTTTTCTCTCTCTACCCGAGGAGAGCAGCTTGTTTTTACTTAGAATACTTTTGGAACACTTCCCACACGTGTGAGTGAGAGTTGGAAGTGTTTGAATGCATGTAGTAGTGTGTTTTTGCCATAGAATCAAAGATAGATCTTGAATCTCAATCTAGTCTTGATCTTGGTGCATCTACACACCTTAGGAGATCACAAGTACATGTAGTGGACAATCCACACGTGTGAAATTCAACACCATTGACACGACAATCCGAGCCTCTGGCTCAGGTGTGTCTATTGTCGACCCACTTCGAGATAGAGAATCAGACAAAGATGTTGCTGCCACCCAACAACAAGTCCTAGGAGTGGTTCATCAGTCGAATCCTCCCAGAAGATCAAGCCGAGTGTGCACACAACCCACAAGGTATACTCTTGAGTCTGCCTGTCTCTAGATACAGGAACCGACGACAGACGAAAAGGCACTCAGCCAACCAGACTCTGATCTCTGGAGAGAAGCCATTGACAGAGCTCCTCTCTGATCAAGAACCAGACATGGTCATTAGTCGAAGCTCCTATTGGCTGTAATATCATTGATTGCAAATGGATCTTTAAGATCAAATACAATGTCAACAGAGCAATTGATCGAAGGAAGGCAAGAGTGGTAGCACGAAGATTCACTCAGATTCCCAACGTCGACTACAGTGAGACTTTCACCAGTAGTCAAACATTCGTCGATCCGAATGCTCGTCTTATGCTGCAGCTGCCGACCTCGAAGTACATCAATTTGATGTACAAACAGCTTATCTGAATGGAGTTATACAAGAAGATATTTACATGATCTAGCCCAAAGGATACGTTCTGGAAGGTATGAAGAATCATGTCTGTAAACTCCACAAAGCACTGTACGGCTTGAAACAGTCTGCAAGAGCTTGGTTTCAGAGGATCAACACATTCCTCATTGAACAAGGATTCAAACCAAGCACTGTTGATTGCAATGTCTATTCCAAGTCAGTGCAACAATCTTTCATTATTATCATCTTGTATGAGGATGATACGTTGCTCTACAACAACAATACCAATTTGATCAAGGATGCTAAGCATATGCTATTTTCAGAGTTCGACATGACTAATCTGGGTGACGCTCACTTCTGTCTGGGAATTCAGATCCACAGAGACAGATCAAGACGACTGATTTACATCACTTAACAAAGTTATTTCTTAACAGAGTTCAATCTAATGAACTCTAAATTAGCTCACTCACCAATGGATCCAGGCCTGCACTTGTCGAAGGACCAATGTCCTCAGCCCAAGCAGGAAGAGGAGTAGATGAGAGAGTATCCTTATCGATCGATACTTGGATCTCTCATGCACGCAATGGTCTGTACAAGACCAGATATATCTTCTGTAGTAAGCTCACTCAGCCAATATATGGCTATTCCTAGCATTACCCATTGGAAGGCTCTCGTAAGAGTCATGAAGTATATTCGAACTACCATGGACCAGTGCATCTGCTATGGAGATGTCAGCAACGACAATCTTCATTAGCTCAGTGGATATTCTGGTGCAAGCTGGGGAGAGACAATCGTAAGTCCACATCTGGATTTACATTCTTCTTCAACGGCGGTCTTATTCCATGGAGCAGTCGTGAGCAAACCTCTATCGCACTTTCTTCTACAGAAGCAGAATACATTGTTGCTTCTCAATCTATTAAGGAGGCGTTTTGGTTGAGAAATTTATTGTCAAACATTAGTCTGCATCAGTATAGCCCTACTATTTTATTCTGTGATAATCATAGTGCCATTGCCTTATCGGCCAACCCTAGATTTCACTCTAGGAGTAAGCACATTGAAATCAGATCTCACTACATCAGGGGCAAGGTTCTCAACAAAGAGGTAAGCTTAACGTATTGCAGAACGCAGGACATGGTTGCAGACATATTCATGAAAGCACTCAGTGTTAATGCACACAACAAATTTTGTGCATTGCTTAGTCTAAAGATCAAGGCATTCACGGATCCAAATTAAGAGGGGGTGTTGGATTTATCTCCTCTACTCTCCTAAATCCCATTTTAATCTGCGTCCATTCATGCTACATTTTTACTCACATTGTCGCGCAGTCTGCATATTGACATGTAAATTCTCACAAGTGAAGAAAAGACGAAAGAATCGTGATACTATGTTTTTACACGTGTTTTGTGACAGGCAAAAAAGGTGACACTGCCTTACAAAATGCCGAAGGTGCCCTAGGAAAAGTGAAGGCACCCTGTAAATCAAATCCTAAGGCATTTCATCAAAGTGACACATTTTTTGCATCTTCATCAACGTTCACTTCAACAAAAATTGACGTTGCGACCTTTTCATGCTCTCCCCATGCAACTGCGCTAATAGACTTGACAACGACTACAGCCACCCACGATCTCCTACAGACGACACATCCACTTTGTACCTTCTTCATCTGCACACCTGTAACATTGTGTATATATATTGAATATCATTTGCGTATTCAGATTGATTAGTTTATCAGTTGATTGTTGATCAAGAGATTGAAGATCAAGTGTGTGTAATTTTAGCAACAGAAGTTTATCAGAGATAGACGAAATAGATGCCTTGTGCATTGATTCTTTATTTTGTCAGTAATTGGTTTCATTCCTTTATAGATTGAATTAGCTTTGTAGAGCACGCGGTTTCGTCCGCTATTGTCTTGTGCTCTACCGCATTATTGACATGTATATTTTGCTATACTTAATCTAATAACAGCTCTCTCTTGTTCTGCATTCAAATCTGTGTCAATATTTCATTTTGTCTGACTTTTATAATTGATCAATCTGGTAATCTATTTTTGCGAGTTATTATTGGTCTAGCTGTTGACGACTAATATTTAGTCTTGTCTGTCACGAATCATTTGCTACTAATTATCATTTGAGCTCAGTCTAGCTCTTCGCGAATCATTCGTGACAAATTATTTGTCTAGTTGTTCACGACAAATTATTCTTCTGGTGCTTTATTAACGTTTGGCTATGTAATCTAAACGACCGTGATTTCGATCACTGACGTCCTGTTTGTTTCTGATAGGCGTAGTCATGCTTAGGGAAAGAGTCATATAGCTCATTTTGTTGCGTATGAACACTTTTTGTTCGAGTTCATTTCTCGTTCAAGTTTCGTCTCTTTTTCGTGTTCATTTTTCCTTTGAGCTATTTTCGTTTCTCACACATGACACACCCTCTTTCTCCAACAAATAGTCGACTGAGGAACTAGAAAGTTCAATGTGTCAGAAGAATTTGACAGGTCGGCTACATGGGGACTACCTTTTCCTTTGAGGTCTTGAAACTGATCTTCGATGAAGATGACATCCTGGCTAGTGAATATCTTCGACTCGATGGGATCGAAAAACTTGTAGGCTTGATCTGAAGTATTGTAGCTGATGAAAACACATATGATACTCTGGAAGTCGAGCTTCTTCCCGAGATCACGAGGAATCTGTGCAAATGCAGTACATCCAAAAACTCGTAAGTTTGATAAAGAAGGTTTGGTATCTGTCCAAACTTCGAATGGTATTTTGTCTAAGAGACCTTTAGTAGGACATCTGTTTTGAATATAGGTTGTTGTTGAAATAGCTTCAACCCAGAAGTGTCGCATGTGATAACATGCACTTTGCTGATTTGACTAAGGTTCTGTTCTTTCTCTCAGCAATACCATTTGACTGAAGCGAATAGGAGGTAATGTATTGTTGCTCAATGCCGTTGTTAAGGCAATACTCCTTGAATTCGGTGGAGATGTATTCTCCCCCATTATCTAACCTCAATGCTTTGATTCATTTGCTAGTTTATTCTCAACATGCTCTTTGATTTGTCTGAATTTGATGAAAGCCTCTAATTTTTGTTTAATGAAATAAATAGCTATTCTTCTGGAGAATTCGTCAATAAAAGTAATGAAATACTTTGCATTTAGCAATGAAGGAGTTTGCATAGGTCCACATATATCTGTATAAACAACATCTAACAGACCTTTTGCTGCATGCATGTGGGTTGATCGAAAAGGAATCCTAGTCTGCTTTCCAAAGATGCAGCTATGACAGACAGGGAGATCGACCTTACCAGAAGGATAGTCGAGATCAAGAACCATGGACCGTCTGGACATGTTCAAAACAAATGCATAATTCAAGTGTCCTAAGTGATGATGCCATAGTAATGCTTTTAGTAGTTTGAATTGATCATGCTGAAATCACAATCTTACAGTACCTTCACCTTCAATAGTGTGAGTACTATTGTCACCAAGATGAACCAATTTCTTCGTGTTATAAAGCGTGTAGGAGTTAAAAATCTCACGTTGATTGGTCATGTGTTGAGTTGCTCCTTTAAAACTTCAATTGGCCGGTCATTCCATAAGAGTATGGTTGGACTACGGATGTAGATGCCAGAAGGACTCTCACTACATTCGCAAATCACTATGTCAACTACCCTGATCCAACAGTCCGCGCGACAGCCACTTACGCCCGGGACTTAGAGCATCTAATGGGGATAGAAACTAAATGAGACAATCTCCCCTCCCCCATATTCTTTGATCTAAAGAAGGCGCTACCTTCAGACAAAGTCGAAGATTAGCTGCCAGTCGCTCATGTTTATTACCGAGCTGCCCTTCTTGGTGATCCATGGACACGCATATTCCAAACATGGGTCGACCATGATTGTCAATAATCAGATATGCAACATCAAGCATTCACCACAAGAAGGCAGAAGAATAACACGCACAATCACACCATCACTCTATATCATACTGAATGTCAAATGTACAAATAAACCTTGAACCCCTGATAGAGAGAGAAGACCTACGAGTAGACTAATAGGCTATCCTACGGCTAATGACAGGTGGTCACAGATGTCAACATTAATGTACCTCGACAATGAAGTTTATCATTGATTTTTAACACTCTCCCTCAATGATAAAATTACATTCTTCTATTCCTAATAGAATACGAAACCTCTCAAATTTACATCTACCTAATGACTTAGTAAATAAATCTACCATTTGATTTTCAGATTTACAAAAAACAAGATCAATGGCTCCATCAAAAAATTTCTCTTGAACAAAATGGTAGTGTATTTTGATGTGCCTGGTTCGAGCATGTAAAACTGGATTTTTGGCAAGGTGAATGCAACTTTGATTATCGCAAGATATAGTAGTCGCATCCACCTGTGGCTGACCTAAATCCACAAGCAATCTTCGTAACCATACCGCTTCTTGTGTAGCATTGTTGAGTGCTCAATATTCAGCTTCCATCGATGATAAGGCTACTGTAGGTTGCTTTTTGCTGCTCCATGAAATTGCAGCTATACCATAACTGAATGTATGACCACTGGTAGATCTTCTGTCATCAATATCACCTGCCCAATCGGCATCTATATAACCTACCAACATTGGCGCTTCAGGCTAATCATACTTCAAACCAAATTCAATGTCCCTCGAATGTATCTGAGAATACGTTTAGCAGACTTCCAGTGTGCTTGACTAGGATCTTGCATAAATTGACTAACAACACTAACAACATAAAAAATATCAGGTCATGTGTGTGTCAGATAAATCAAACTACCCACCAGCTATCTATACAAATAAGCATCCACTTTCTGAGATTCATCATATGCAGTAAACTTCATGTTGACATCCATAGGTATTCTCAAAGGCTTACAATCCTGCATATTGAACTTATAAAGCAAATCTCGTGCATATTTGCTTTGTGTAAGAAAGACCATGTCTTTCTTTTGCCATACTTCAATGCCAAGACAATAGTGCATCAATCCTAGATCACTCATGTCAAAAGCATTGGAAAAATCTGATTTTATTTCATCAATTAAGCTCTCATTACTTCCTATAATAATCAAATCGTCCATGTACAACACAATGAATACTATATCTGAATCTTGCCTTAGAATGTAAAGATTAGGATCAGCATCACTCTTTACCATTCCTCTTTGCTTGAAGTGTTCATCAGTGCAAGAGTACCACGCCCGTGGTGCTTGCTTCAATCCATAAATGGCTTTGTTGAGCTTACAAACGAAATGTTCTCTCCCTGGCTCAACAAATCCTTGAGGTTGTACTAGGTACATTTCTTCATCCAGCATTTCATTAAGAAAAGCAGATTTAACGTCCATTTGCTGGATCTTCCAACCATAGAAAGCAGAAATAGCAATGATAGAACGTATAGTTACCATCTTAGCTACGGGTGCGAAGGTTTCCTCAAAATCAATACCTTCCTGCTGCTCAAATCCTCTCGCAACCAACCATGCTTTGTACTTGTTGAGTTGCCCATCAGCTCCATATATGATCTTGTATATCCATTTACAAGTGATAGGCATCTTACCATCAGGTAGCTCAACCAAGTTCCACATCCTATTTTTCGATATGGCTTCCATTTCTGTTTCCATAGCTTCACGCCACTCCTTGTGCTCCTTTGCTTTATCAAAAGTTATTGGTTCTTGAGCCTTGAGCACAGAACCCATTAGGACTAGATTCATCTCTAATCTTGTAGGAGGTTTTCGATTTCTACTTGATCTTCTAAGATCTCCCTGCTCACTTGATTCGGGAGTATCTCCTTTATTAGCATCACTTGTTACTGACAAGTACCACTTAGGCACTCTCCTAGAAATCTCATTATTAACCCTATCTTTTTCCATTGGCTCTTCCATATTGACACCAACTTCTTCCTTCACTTGCACTTTAGCTTTATCATCAAAGGGATCAATTGTCAATTTTATTTGGTCATTTTGACCCATCTCATAAAAAGTAACATCTCTGGAAATCACGATCTTTTGTGCATCTGTGTCATACATCCTGTATGCCTTGGATCTTTCATCATATCCAAGGAAAATACACTTAACAGCCTTTGCATCCAGCTTCTTTCATTTTTCATCAGGCACATGAGCGTAAGCATCACAACCAAATACTCGTAAATGAGAAATATTAGGTTTTTTTTCCAGTAAAAGCTTCGTAAGGTGTCTTACCCTCCATGGACTTCGTAGGACACCGATTCAAGATATGAGTAGTTGTGTTGCATGCTTTTGCCCAAAAGATATTTGGCAAATCCTTGCTCTTAAGCATTGCCCTAGCCATCTCCACAATGGATCTGTTTTTCCGTGCTGTTGTGGTGAATAGGGTGTAGTGGTTTGTCTCTTGATCCCCTGATCCTTTCAAAAATTTATAAACTCTGTTGAAAAATACTCACCACCACCATCTGATCTGAGGGTCTTAATATAACAACCTGTTTGTTTTTCAACTAGAACCTTGAACTCTCTAAACTTGACAAAAGCATCAGATTTCTTGCTTATGGCATATATCCAGACATGTCTACTATAGTCATCAATAAATGTGATGAAATAGTAACAACCACTAATAGACCTAGTTTGTGTTGGTCCACACAGATCACTATGAACAAGATCAAGAATGCCATTGGCTCTTCTTGCTCCATCTTTGGGAAATCTCTCTCTATGTTGTTTTAGTTAAAATAGCAATGATCGACTTATACAGTGCTTTCTTATTTCGACGGCACCACGTGTGCTCAAAAACTTAAAGTGCCCTTATTTTCACCTCCTTTAGCCTATTCCAAACGAAAGGCTATAGCCTCCAAACGAAGGGCACCCTGACTGTACCTGCAAGTATGGTACACCAAAACAGAGTGATTGCCACGGAGAAAGTGGTCAAAACATGCCAAAAGTGATTTCACCATTCCATTGGGCACGTAGTTGGGAGTTGGTGATGGAAAGCATTTCGGAAAGCGACGCTAGTTTGGCTTTCAATTTGGCGAAAGAGCGGCAGGTGGCCTGGTAAGCCAAAAATTGCAGGTCATTATTATTGATTTATGACATCACTGTTGGCTTCGGCATATACTTTATAACCTACAGGTGGAGTTTCAAGCAGTTTGGAGATGGCAAACATCAATGAGGCAATTTTGGACGATGCAAGCAAACTCGATGGGGCTTATAACTACAACATCTGGAAATTCAAAATGAAGAGCATTTTGATGGAGAAAGAGTTGTGGGAGATCGTGGCAAGTATTGAAGTCCGGCCAAATACCAGTCCAGGTGACATGAGGGCCTTTGATAAAAAGGCATAGAGAGCATTGTCCTTGATCAATCTTTCAGTGAAAGACCATGTGATCACTCATATAAGTGATGCCACGACGGCTAGGGGAGCTTGGGATGAAGTCGAGATTGAACACAATAAGGATGGAAGAAAGTGAATCAGTGGGATATTTCTTCACTAGGATAAAGGAGTTGAGAGATCAACTTGTGGCGATTGGAGAACCAATCAGGGATGTTGAATTGGTGCATGCCACAATGAGCAGTGTCTCGGAAGGGCTACAGATGTTTGTGATCAGCATTACTTCGAGGGAGAGGTTGCCTACTTTTGAAGACTTCCACGGAATCATGTTGCAAGAAGAGCAGCGTCGCGGAGTGGTGAAGTCAAGGAAAACCCCACAGGAGGATCAAGCCTTGCTTGCTAAAAGCAAGCAGAAAGGATGGAAAAGGATTCCTAAGAAATCCAAGGATGACGACGACGAGGGAGAGTTGTCATCAAAAGGGAAAAAGAAGAAGAAAGGCAAATGTTACTATTGCCACAAATTGGGTCATTGGGCACGCGAGTGTTATAAGAAGAAAGCAGACATAAAGGCGGGAAAAGTGACTCAACAAGGAAACATTGCCGAAGATGATGGAGAAGATGATGAGACAAGTGTCTTCTCATTGGCATTGGCATCCCAAGTTGATGATGATGCTAGATGGTTCATAGATTCAGGCGCCACAAGGCATATGACCGGGAAACGTGATTGGTTTGAAAAATTCTCACCAATCCATGATGGGGATAAGGTCACTCAAGCCAATGGAGAGGAATGCCAGATACAGGGTGTGGGCAATGTACCTGTGCAGTTTTCGGATGGTAAAATCAAGAATATCCCTAATGTGCTTTATGTTCCTGGACTAAAAAAGAGTTTGCTTTTTGTTGGTGTAATGGCAAATCAACATTTTAAGGTTGAATTTGTCAAAGATGGATGCCTTATGAGGGATATGAACCACAACCATAAAGTGGTGGTGAAGGGTTATAAAGATAGTAACTGTGGCCTTTATAAATTGGATGCTGCAAAACCAGGGAATATGGTTTGGCTATCTCAACAGTATCTCAATCTGAGTTGTGGCACAAAAGACTTGGTCATTTGAACTATGGGAGCTTGAGATTGATGGCGAAGCTGAAGATGGTAATAGGGTTATCGGCATTGCAGGATGATCATCATGCAATATGTGAAGGATGCATCATGGAAAACCATCACAGGGAGACATTCAAGAAAGGTGGAGTTGCAAGAGCTAAGAAACCACTGGAACTCATTCACAGCGACCTGCGCGGCCCAATGAAGACCATGTCGTTGGGGAAAGCATATTATTTTATGACTTTCATAGATGATTACTCTAGGAGGACATGGATTTTTTTCTTGAAGAAGAAATCTGATGCTTTTGCTCGCTTCAAGGAGTTCAAGTAGAGAACCAATTGGATGCACGCATCAAAGTGCTAAGATATGATAGAGGGGGCGAATAGAAATCTGATAATTTTGAGGACTTTTGCAAAGAACACGGCATCAAAAGACAATTCACACAGTCACACACACCACATAGTAATGGTGTAGCTGAAAGGAAAAACATGACTATTATGGAGAGTGCATGCTCCATGATGAAGCAAATGAACTTGACCGATTCACTTTGGTCGTAAGCGTGCAGTGCGGCAACGTTCTTGCAAAACAGGAGCCCTACAGTTGTGGTTCCAAATGTGACTCCCAAAAAAGCATTTACTGGAATAAAGCCAAAAATCGACAAGTTTCATGTCATTGGATGTAAGGCCTATGTACATGTGCCAAAGGAGGAGCGAAAGAAACTTGATGCCAAAGCAATCAAGTGTATCTTCGTCAGTTATGATGAGAGGAAAAAAACTTACAGGTGTTTTGATCCTGTAATGACTAAGATTCACATGAGCAAAGATGTGATCTTTGATGAAACACATAGATATGAAGATGAAGACCATGCAAGTCCTGAAAGGATCAAAAGACTTTCCACAATTCTGGAGGAAGAAGATGAAGAAGATGTTTCACAAGATGATGCATGTGAAGACGAGAGTCGAGAGGACGAGTATGAAAGGACACCACCTATTCAAGAGCCTAGGGGGAGGTACTTGCCATTAGGAGCAATAAAGGAGAAACCGGTTGGAAGTAAGAGACATTACTTAGACACTCCTTGGGATACATACTCTCCACATAGTGTATCACCTGAATCTAACATACCAAAATGGTATGAAAAGATCATGAAGAACGCAAAGCTAAATCAATCAAGATCTAGTACACAAGGTGAAGTGAGAAGATCAACGCAGGAAAGGAAGTCTCCCGATTGTTATCATATGAACTATGCCCTAATGATTGACATTTTGAAGTGTCGAGAGCCATCAACCTTTGATGAGGCAAAAGATCACAAAGAGTGGCAAAGGGCAATGGAAGAGGAGATAGAATCCATCCACAGGTAGTTTGATTAGCCAATTCATGTCATCACCCACTATGGACCATTGGAAAGCTGCAAAAAGGATTTTGTGGTATGTGAAAGGTACACCTAATCTTGGTCTAATCTACAAAAGACAAAGTGTTTTACCTAAGTTGCAAGTTATGTTGACGCTGATTACGCAGGAAGTATAGATGATAGAAAGTCAACAACAGGTTATGCCTTCAATTTTGGTAGCGGTTGTTTTTCATGGTCTAGCAAGAAGCAAGATACTATTTCTCTTTCTTCTACAGAAGCCGAATATAAAGTGTTGAGTTCTGCTACCCAGGAAGTTGTTTGGCTACGTAAATTGTTATGTGAGATTGGCATGAAGCAGGTAAATCCTGCTGCTATTTTCTGTGATAGTCAAAGTGAAATACAATTGGCTAAAAATCCTATCTTTCACGCAAGGACAAAACATATTGAGGTGAATATATCACTTGGTGTGTGAGAAGTTACAATCTGAAGATATAAGTATTGTACATTGTTCTACGTTATTACAAGTTGCTAATATATTTACGAAAGCTTTAAGTAAAGAAAAGTTTGAGACTTTTAGAGCAAAACTTGACTTAGATTTGGTTATGTAAAAAGCCTTTACTTTTAATACTATCATGGAGGTATGTTCCATGAATAAAGTAAACTAAAAAATAAAGAGAGACGTTGATCATTGAGGGAAAGAATTAAAATAGCAATGATTTCTTATTTCGACGGCACCACGTGTGCTTAGTTCTAGAGTTATCGGGCCATCTTTCTTTTACAAGCCCTTTGAGTGTTTTTAAGCAACTTATCTTTTACTTACTCATCAGTTTGAATATACAGTTTGGGGGGGGGCAATTCTGTTGCCTTGTCTTATTGCACTTGATGTTGTGTTGTGGTGATTGATTCGGTCGGGTTTTTTAAACTGTATTCTCAACTGTTTTCCCAATATGCAACCGTCACAAATTTTTCCTTCAAAAGAGATATCAGGCAATCCAACAACTAGATTGCCTCTTTTAAGGATTTGCAAGCTTTGAGCAATAATATGAACAAACCTGTGATGCCAAATATCACTTTGACTATCAACAGTGCTTACCATAGCTTGAGTAAAAGATCTCGCATTCAATTTGTAGAGTCGATTCTCGTTGACTCTAGCTCCTGTAGCAATCACTTTGTAGTGATTCTTGATGTCTTTGACAACTTCTGAATCTGAAATATAGGGAATAATTGCATCTCTAACTGATAGGTTGATGACATTCTGGGCTTTCCGTTTTCTCCTATCAAATGTCTGTTGATCTTCTTCAATCACTAGTCTTGTCTCTTCACCTGTCACGATCTCCCATAGCTCCATTTCCATCAAAATGTTCTTCAGTTTGAATTTCCAAACTGCATAGTTGTCGGCACCTTCCAATTTGCTTGACTCATTAAGGACACTCTCACTTAGAGTTGCCATTACTAGATAGATGAGTCTAGATCACAAAATTTATCACACCACAGAACTGTAAATTTTTTTTGATTGGACACCTGATATCGATACGACGCGTGGGTGCACGTCTGCTCGGGATTCTCTTTAGCTCGCACGTGTGGATCCGATATTGGTACGGATATGCGATATTGGTATGACGTGTGGATGTACAACTGCTCAATATTTTCTTTACTTTTGATGTGTGGATCTGATATTGGTACGTATATGCTATATCTGTGCGACACGCGACTGTTCTGGATTTTTTCTACCTTTGGCGCGTCGATCTGATATTGGTATGGAAAAGATGAAAAGTAGAGGGAATATAAGAACTTTCAGAGAAAATATTTTAGATTTTCCTCTTCGGCGCGACGGCTACGCCGCCTCCTCTTTGCAAAGATTTCGAAATGTGTGATTGTTCAAAAGACCGAGATCAGTAATGTGAGAAGTATGAAGCCTCCTAACTCTGAATGGTAGTACTAGACACTGTCTAGTGTGATTTGTGATACTCCAAACAGACAAATGAGAGCTTTCTTGGCAAACCTCTCACACAAATAGCACTTTCCACAACAACTCAGAAGTATTGTAAAAATCCCCCACTCAACAGATTTTCAATCTGTTTGATACTACCTTGGCCTTTTTGATGCCTCCGACTGTGCTTTTCACAACAACTAGGATCGTAGATGTAGTATAGAGGTTCGTCGCTACGAGTGGTGTTGATGGCCTACACTTTATAAGGATACAAAAAACAATATTCAGTCGTGTGATATGTATGCCAACTAGCATGTCGCGACACTCGTGATTTAGATGGATCAATTTGACATCCATCCCTTTGGTGAGCTCCTTGTCTGCTTGATTCTTCTTCGGACCCTTGAACCCTTGTGTTTGATTGTTGGACCTTCTGCTCCGCATTTTGTCTTTGTAAAAAGTGTGGATTGTTGATTGGACATCTTGTACTTGGATGATCCTCAAAGCAATATGTCCATTGATCTTTTTCAAGAAACTTTACTTTGCAAGCCTGAGTTTGATAACAGCCAGAACTTGAAGTACTGGGTTCGTGGTCTCTTGTTGCACCTGATCCGCTTGACTTTGTTGCACTCCCTGATGATTATAGCCTTCTACCCTTGTCTGCTCGACTAGCATGAAACTTTCAGATTTTTATGATTCCCCATCCGATATCTCTACATTTGGATAGGAGTGATCTACCCTCTTCTTCATATTTGATCTTGTCAAGTAATCCAATATAGTAGTTCTGCATTATGGTCTTTGGGCTCAATAGATCAGTATCTTTTACCAGATTGAACAATTGTCTGGTGTATTGCTGACTATCTCATCAGAAAACATCTGAAATAAAGCTAATCTCACAAACTTGGTAATCATGACTGGAATGCAGTATTGTCGTGATGTAAGAAATTGCTTCAAGGGTTGTACAACTATGGTGTTCCATATTTTTCTTAAAAGATAACAAGAGAATAAAAGAAGTAGACCAAATATTAAGAGATGAAGAAACCAAGGACAATCGAAAAGACTATGTCAAGTCACTAGCCGATGAGACAATTTTTTATATTTTTTTTAGATTTTTTTGAGTACCGATCATCCTGATTTGATATTTGTTCACTTAGTTCAGTCCAAGTATACTGGATCTTGATGGACATTGTGACTGCAACCTAGATCTGACAGGATCTGATCAGTTTCAGTTGGCTAATAGTGTGGTTTTTTTTTTTAGCCATTTTTCACAAATTTTTCTTGATATCTCTTTGATCCTAGCTCTGATCAACCTGAAATTTTCATTCTAGATAGATCTGAGGCAGATCTACCTGTTGATCATATTTGTCTAGCTTTCAAGATCAATTTCCGCTGATTCACCTTTGGTAGTGATTTGTCTAGTTGGCCCCTCATTAGATATTCAACTATGTCGGCAACCCATTCCGGTACTATGTCTACATAAAATAAGATAGCATCGGGCAGCTCATCGTCGGGTTGGAGTGCAACCTCCTTCTCTTTGATACATGACACATGATCTGCCATGTAGTGTTGTTTTCCCTTGCGAACTACTATCCGAAAATCAAACTCTAACAACAGAAGTAGCCATCGAGTGATTCTCCCTATGTTGCAGGTTTTGTTAACGAGATGGAACAAGGGTTGATGTTCCATATAAAAAAAAAAAGTGTGTGGCCATCAAGTAGTGCCAAAACTTCTTAACCGCATATATCATTGCCAGTGCTTCTTGATATGTGGTTGAATAATTCATTTCTATATCACTGAGCTGTTGGCTTGCAAATCAGATTGGAAAATCCTTTTTGTGTTCTCCTGGCTGTGGTAAGACTGCTCCAACTGCATACTTCGATGCGTTCATATGCACATGAAACTCAATGGACCAATTGGGCGGACGTACGATTCTTTGGTGCTAAAACCAATGCATTTTTAAGTTTTTGAAAGGCCTTTAGGGCTTCCTCGTTCCAATGTGGATCCATTGTGAGTTTGTAAATTGGCTGTGCTAACTCCGCAAAATCTAGAATGAAGATCCTATAATAGTTAGCATGACCCATAAAGATGTAGGCCTCGCGGATCATTCTAGGTGGTGGTAGATCAACAATGATTCTGATTTTTGATAGGTCTGTGGCGATCCCGTGTCTAGATACTATATGGCCAAGAATCAAGCCATGTGTAACCCAAAGTTGACATTTTTTTGGGTTCAAGGAGATCTAGAATTCACGACATTTTTGTAGCACCTTCTCCAGATTGGATAAGTGTTCAGAGTTTGGTCCATGCACGCATAGATCGTCCAAGAAAATTTCCAAAAATTGCTGCAAATTCCCTTTGAATGCCGCCTGCATGACTCGCTAGAAAGTACTTAGGGCATTGCAAAGTCCGAATGGCATCACCTAATAGGCATAGGTTCCCCATTCCTTGGTGAATGTTGTCTTATGCTGGTCTTGGGGTGCTATCCTCACTTGGTTGTAGCCGCTGAAGCCATCCACAAATAGTAGGCTTCGGCCCCAGCTACTTTGTCAAGGACACTTTTCGTAAAGGGCAAAGGAAAATGATCCTTTTTAGTGACTACGTTTAGCGCTTTCAGATTCACACAGATCCGCATTTTGCCATTCTTCTTGGGTACTATAACTATCGGTGATACCCATTCAATGTGTTCGATTTTGTACATGAAATCTGCATCCTAACCATAAATCAATTCAAATGGCATGTGATCAGTGCTTCCCTTGTAAGCTGCTCTAAATGCTCATAGAGCAACATATAACTTGTGCTCCTAATCAGATTTGCTTGCTTCAACAGTTTTCGTGATCACGCTACACAGTATCTTATTGGATGATTCTGCCTATCCATTACTGTGAGGGTAATAAGGTGTGCTGAACCTATGGATCACGAAGAATTCCTCCAACAGGACCTTGATGGTCTCATTGACGAAATGGCTTCCGCGATCACTAACTATGTCCATTGGGCATCCAAAGCGCACAATGATGTTTTCATATAGGAACTTGGTGTGTGTGATGTGTGTGCTTTCAGTGTGCTCAATTTCATAAATGAAATCGGCATCAAGCAATTTCTACAACTCCTGTTTGATCAATTTTGTATAGTTAGGTTTGCAGTGATAGTAACGGCTCACCTTGGAGACTGCTCCATCCACCAAGGGTATGGACTACGGTTGGTGGTATACCCTTCAGATCATTGTAATTTCAAACGAAGCAATCCTTGTATTCCACCAATAATGCACGTAGTCTTTTGAATTGAGTGAGTGTCCATGAATTGTGCAGTCGGCAATCATGCTATGCTTTGTATTGCTCCTTCTTGGCCGCCAATGCATGCACATCTAGCAAGCGTGTTTTGAAAAGTTTATGTAATACTTCTTGGCGCAATTGTAGAGATTTAAATTCATCAAGACGTTGCATTGTGGCAATTTCTAATAGAGGTACCAAAAACTCTACTCGCATTCTTGTATCCTAACCATAAATCAATTGAAATGGCATGTGATCAGTGTTTCCCTTGTAAGCTACTCGAAATGCTCACAGAGTAGCATGTAACTTGTGCTCCCAATCAGATTTGCTATCTTCAACGGTTTTCGTGATCATGCTACACAATATCTTATTGGATGATTCTGCCTATCCATTACTGTGAGGGTAATAAGGCGTGCTGAACCTGTGGATCACGAAGAATTTCTCCAACAGGACCTTGATGGTCTCATTGACAAAATGGCTTCCGCGAGCACTGACTATGTCCATTGGGCATCCGAAGTGCACAATGATGTTTTCATATAGGAACTTGGTGTGTGTGATGTGTGTGCTTTCAGTGTGCTCAATTTCATAAATGAAATCGACATCAAGCAATTTCTGCAACTCCTGTTTGATCAATTCTGTATAGTTAGGTTTGCAGCGATAGTAATGGCTCACCTCGGAGACTGCTCCATCCACCAAGGGTATGGACTATGGTTGATGGTATACTTTTCAGATCATTGTAATTTCAAACGAAGCAATCCTTGTATTCCACCAATAATGCACGTAGTCTTTTGAATTGAGTGGGTGTCAACTGTTCTCCCACATGTATGATTTTCTCTTCTTCACTGGCTCAACTAAATTTATCGGTTGCGTCTGTGCAAGTCCTTCAAAGACTTGTTCTGCGGGTTCCTGATTTTGATCAGGTTCTCTTTGTGCTTGTGGCATCATGATTAGTACGTCGTCTAAGGTATAGTTCTTGAAGGTTTATGGCATCTCGTGAAGTGGCGTTCAGAGGGATTCCTCCTTCAGCATATTGATCTTAGCCTGACTTGTAACCTTTGGGTTATCATTCATTTGAAAGGATGATGACACTATGTCTTGCTCCATCCAGACTGACTTCAAGGAGTCCAACACTTTTTGTTTTTTTCTTTTTTGCCCATGTAGTTGGATTCATCCTTGTTATCTTTCTTAGGAACAGGTGCAATATTCACCTCATGGTTACGAATATCATCATTTACCGTAGCTATGGCCTCTTCTGGTAGATCTCTCCATCGGATCACTTGGTTATAACATTGTCTCAGCTGACTTTCTTGTTGGTAGATGCCTTGGGTGGATCTATCTTGGATACCTTAGCCATTGCCGATCTCTATGGTGGGTATTTTCTGTAAAAATTACAGTAAATAAGGATCCTAAAACACTTGAAATGATGAGGGAAACAATTTCATAAGATTAGCACAAGTTGAACCATCAAAATCCATCAAAAATCTATGCTTGAAGCTCACTAAATGGCCCAAATCCTTGAAGAAGGCTTCACACGTGTGAAAGTACGGCCTCCCACAGTCTGAGTATTGTACACCAGACCTACATTCAATCCTATAATCATTAGTAATCACAAGTACTCAAACAATTATGAACATAGAGAGCAATTGCACCATTATGAGAGAAAAAACATGAAATTGCTTGATTGATTTTGGTGAGATATCATCACCTATATATACATGATCCATCACGGTTTTGGGCAGGTATTAGTAGCCCTAAACCTATCCCTAATGCTAATTTTGGTGGATCTTTCATCCCTACCAAGTTAGGGTTGGAATCTTGGAGATCCCTCAACAATGCAAAAATTACCAAAAATAGCTCCTATTTTTTCTCCCTTGTATCTAAGCATAATTTGGACTCATTCCAAAGGTTCTAACACTTAGGTCTACTTGAGAACATCCTTATGAATGGAATCCTATGCTATTTGGCACGTGTGACAAGCCACATCATGACCATCTAACTATTTACAAGTCATATGACCAAAACTAGTCAAGCTAGAATTGTGAATTTTTAACACTCCTCCTCACTATCTAGCTTGGTTCAATCATTGCTTTACTAATCACTCCAAGTGATGATCTGAACTTCATAAAAGGAGTCTTTTGAAGTGGTTTAGTAAGTAGATCAGCTACACATTCATTGCTTGGAACATGCTCCAAAGCAATCTCTTGGCTTGCACCATTTCTCTCACAAAGTGATGGCATATCTCAATGTGCTTAGATCTTGCATGGAAGATTGGGTTAGATGCAAGGTGTTGGGCTGATATATTGTCATTGTAGATGATTGGTGCCTCCTCTGAATCCATGATCTTTAGTTCCACCAATAATCTCTTGATCCAAAGTACCTCCTTTGTAGTGGTTGTCAAAGCTTTGTACTCGGCCTCGGTTGAAGATAGAGATATAGTTTCTTGCTTTTTTGAAAGCCATGAAACCACACCTTCTCCTATGAAAGTTGAATAGGCACTTGTTGATTTCCTATCCCTCTTGTCCCCTGCAAAATCTGAATCACTAAATGCATGAAGGTTAATCACATATCCTCTATATAGAATCCCAAAATCCAATGTACCCGAGATGTATCTTAGAATCCTCTTAGCCTTTTTCCAATGGATATTCAATGGCTTTTGCATGGATTGGCTCAACCTACATACACTAAAGCTAAGATCTGGTCTAGTTATAGTAATCCACATTAAGGAACCTATAAGTTGCCTAAACAAAGTGATGTCCATGAAGGATCTTTCATCATCTTCATTTGGCACTTTTACATCTTGCTCCATTGGTGTGTCAACATTTTTGCATCCTTTCAGCTTAAACTTCTTCAAAAGACTTTGAGCATAGTTTACTTGACTTATAAAGATAAAATCAGACCTTCTAAGTACTTCTATGCCTAAGATGAAGTGAAGACACCCTAGATCTACCATCTTGAACTCTAAGGATAGATCTATCTTGATTTTTTCAATACCATCAACACTATTTCCACTAATGATGATGTCATCTACATAAATGAGTAAAAGTACAATACCAACATCATCAAACTTAATGTAAAGAGTAGGATCATATTCACTTTGAACAAAAGAAAGTGAAATAAGATAGCAATGTAGTCTTGAATTCCAAGATCTCGAGGCTTGCTTCAAGCCATAGATGCTTCTTTGGAGATGGCATACTTTTTTCTCCATTCCATGCTTGATGAACCCTTGTGGCTGCTCCATATAGATATCCTCTTCCAAAAAACCATTCAAGAAAGCATTAGAGACATCTATTTGACATAGAATCCATCCAAAATGTGATGCAAGTGCAATGATTAGTCTTATTGTGACCATCTTGGCCACGGGTGCAAAAGTTTTCTCATAGTCTATCCCTTTCTCTTGAGCATAACCTTTTGCAACTAATCTTGTTTTATGTTTGTTAACACTCCCATTTGCATTCAACTTAAGCTTGAAGACCCACTTGCATCCTATTACATTCCTTTGAGGTCTCTCAACAAGCAACCAAGTTTCATTCTCAATCAAGGCATCATACTCATCCAACATAGCTTTATACCATTCTTTGGAGTTCAATGCATCTTCGACATTAGACGGTTCTTCAAAACTAGATAAAGCATAAGAAGTGGATGAGATACCCTCAACTTGCTGTCCTTTGCCTTGATATGTGAGCCTTGATGGCTCCACTTTTGCCCTTGAAGATCTCCTTGGTGTGATAGGTGGGTTTGGTGCTTGCTCCTCCATGAGCTCCTCCTCAAAACCAAGATCTTGCTCCTCGGCCATCTTCTTCTTGATTGTTGGAGCACTTGAGCCTTCTTCAAGCATATGCATATGATGTTCATCAAAGATGACATCCCTTGAAACAACAAATTTGTTCAAGGATGGGAGATAGACTTTGTAGCCCTTGCTTGAGCTTGCATATCCAAGCATGATCCCTCTTGTGGAAGATGGATCCTCCTTGGTTCTTGTTTCCAATGGCACATGCACATAACATATACACCCAAAAACTTTCAAGTGATTAAGATTGGGTTTCTTTCCATACAACATCTCATAAGGAGTTTTGCCTTCAATTGCTTTGCAAGACACCCTATTCATCAAGTAGTTTGCACATACAAGAGACTCACCCCAAAGGATTTGGGCAAACAAGCATCTAATCTTAAAGCCTTAGAACATTCACATAATGTTCTATTCCTTCTTTCAACAACTCCATTTTGTTGAGGAGTGTAAGGACAAGAAGTCTCTTTCTTGATCCCTTCCTCCTCACAAAAGGCCTTGAACTCATTGGAGATGAATTCTCCACCATTGTCACTTCTAAGAATCTTGATGCTATAATTATGATGCTTTTCCACAAACAGCTTGAACTTTACAAAAGTATCAAATACTTGAGACTTGAAGGAAAGTAAGAACACCCAACAATATCTTGAGTAGTCATCAATGAAGGTTAAAAACATGGATGAACTTCCATTAGATTTGGTGCTAGCAATGTGCACATCCGAGTGTATGAGTTCAAGAGGATGAGATGACTTTGTGATGGAGTTAGGAAACACCTTCTTATGTGCCTTGGATAAGGCACAAGCTTCACAAACCTTGTCTTCCTTCCCAATAGACCTTGGTAGGCCTAAAGCATACTCCTCCTTGATCATAGGCTCCATGGAACCCGAGTTGACATGTCCAAGTCTTTTGTGCCATAAAGTAAAAGTAGATATCTTGCTCTTCTCGGCCAACATGACAACATTAGTATCCACAAATGCATCCAACTTATAAAGTTTGCCAAGTCTAGTGCCCTTAGCCACTATCTTACCCTTCTTCTTGATGAAACATTCATTTGAAGCAAAGTCAACATTGAAACCATTGTCTACCATTTGGCCAACACTTAGTAGATTCTTTGTTATTGTAGAAATATACAAAACACCTTCTATGTTGATCTTTTTGGAAGATCCTAAGCAAAGGGGAATGCTACCAACTCCTTCAATCTTACAAGCTTCATCATTTGCTGTATAGATAGACTTTATAGGTCCATCATAAGATAAGAGAGAAGAGAAAAACTCCCTTTTACTAGTCATGTGTGAACTAGCACCCGAGTCAATCCACCAAGGATCTTCTCCTTTGAAGCTTGTTGAAGAAAATATGGACATCATGAGAGAGTCCTCATGTGAACTCTCCTCCTCCTCCTCTTTGCTCATGTTGGCTTGGCTTTGATCTTGCTTCCTCTTGAAGCATTCCGAGGCATAATGCCCCATCTTGCTACAATAGTAGCACTTCACCTTTGATTTGTCCTTCTTGACTTTGGTGGTTGATGGAGATGCCTTTGGGGGTCCTTCTTGATCCTCAAGCTTTGTAGACTTCTTGAATGTTGATCCTTTGCCTTTGGTGAAGAGAGCTTGGTCATCTTCATCTTGGATGGAAAGCCTATCCATCCTCTCTTGCATTTGGCTCCTTCTTGATTCCTCGGCCATGAGTGTGCCTTGGAGTTCTTCAAGTATGGGTAGCTTACCCATAATTGCATATCCCTGAACCAAATTGTCAAATTCAAAGCTTAGTCCATTCAATATGAGTTGAACAAGCTCTTCATCCTTGATAGGGTCACCTATAAAGGCTAGCTCTTTGTTCAATTCCTTTACTCTTAGGACAAAAGTATGTGCACTCTCTCCTTTCTTTTGATAGCTTCTATAGATTTGATTCTTAAAAGCTAACATTCTAGTTTGGTTCTTGGATTCATAGACCTTTTGCAAAGTCTCCCAAGCATCTTGAGCTGAAGTGCAATCTCCTACCTCTCTTAAGAGTTCATTTGCAACATTCATTTTTATGCAATGTAGTGCAACATTGCACCTCTTGATGTATTTGGCTTTTTCTTGAGGATGAATAGGTTCACCCTCCTTACCATTTACAATCTCCATCAGATCTTGCATGATCATGATAGATTCCATTCTAACTTTCCATATGGAATAGTTAGTTTTGTTGAGCCTTTCATTAGTATCCAAAAGATATGCATTTATAGATGCCATCTAGTCTCCTAATCAAGGACTTGACACAAATGAAGGTTACTTCTATTGATTTGATTGAAGGTCTACCTTATCCCACTTCTTAGGGACCTGAAAAGATCAGTAATAGACTTCCTATAAAGATCTAAGAATGATCTCTAACAAAATCAAATCATAGAATACTAGAAACAATGCACTTGCTTGATTGAAGTAGACAATACTAGTAGAATTGCCCCTCTTTCTATAAAGAACATTAAAGCTTCCAAATGATCTGATCAAGAGTGAATTTCAGCAACATAATATACTTCCAAAATCACTTGTAAAAGATCTAAATGGAACTTAATGAGGATGCAACACAATCTACTATCCAATCACAAGCAAAAAATGATCAAAATTGATGAAAAATTGATCTAATTTGGTGCATAAGTCAAGCAATGGTTGGACTGAACCTAAATCACTTTAGGAGGTGTCTACTACACCTTATAACAGCCTTGAAGAGTCCCCAAAACTCTGATCTTCCCTCTCCTTGAATGCTAGAAAGCCTCCTCTATGAAATCAGCTCCAAAACTTGCTTAGAAATCAGTGCTTGGAGCAAGCAAAACTTGCTATCTTGGTAATGTGAATTGAATTCAACTTTGCCTCTGGTTTTAGACACCTAAACACCTGCAAATGAAGTCACACAACACCAATCTCCAATGTATTTGACTCACTTTGAGTTCTAGAATCAATACTAGATGCTAAGATCCAATCTACACAAGATTTAGATCACAAATTGTATTCAAATTGAATGAAAACCAAGGATTTAGCTCATTTCAGCCTTTAGGCTCTGATACCATGTAAAAATTACAGCAAATAAGGATCCTAAAACACTTGAAATGATGAGGGAAACAATTTCATAAGATTAGCACAAGTTGAACCATCAAAATCCATCAAAAATCTATGCTTGAAGCTCACTAAATGGCCCAAATCCTTGAAGAAGGCTTCACACGTGTGAAAGTACGGCCTCCCACAGTCTGAGTACTATACACCAGACCTACATTCAATCCTATAATCATTAGTAATCACAAGTACTCAAACAATTATGAACATAGAGAGCAATTGCACCATTATGAGAGAAAAAACATGAAATTGCTTGATTGATTTTGGTGAGATATCATCACCTATATATACATGATCCATCACGGTTTTGGGCAGGTATTAGTAGCCCTAAACCTATCCCTAATGCTAATTTTGGTGGATCTTTCATCCCTACCAAGTTAGGGTTGGAATCTTGGAGATCCCTCAACAATGCAAAAATTACCAAAAATAGCTCCTATTTTTTCTCCCTTGTATCTAAGCATAATTTGGACTCATTCCAAAGGTTCTAACACTTAGGTCTACTTGAGAACATCCTTATGAATGGAATACTATTCTATTTGGCACGTGTGACAAGCCACATCATGACCATCTAACTATTTACAAGTCATATGACCAAAACTAGTCAAGCTAGAATTGTGAATTTTTAACACTCCTCCTCACTATCTAGCTTGGTTCAATCATTGCTTTACTAATCACTCCAAGTGATGATCTGAACTTCATAAAAGGTGTCTTTTGAAGTGGTTTAGTAAGTAGATCAGCTACACATTCATTGCTTGGAACATGCTCCAAAGCAATCTCCTTGGCTTGCACCATTTCTCTCACAAAGTGATGGCATATCTCAATGTGCTTAGATCTTGCATGGAAGATTGGGTTAGATGCAAGGTGTTGGGCTGATATATTGTCATTGTAGATGATTGGTGCCTCCTCTGAATCCATGATCTTTAGTTCCACCAATAATCTCTTGATCCAAAGTACCTCCTTTGTAGTGGTTGTCAAAGCTTTGTACTCGGCCTCGGTTGAAGATAGAGATATAGTTTCTTGCTTTTTTGAAAGCCATGAAACCACACCTTCTCCTATGAAAGTTGAATAGGCACTTGTTGATTTCCTATCCCTCTTGTCCCCTGCAAAATCTGAATCACTAAATGCATGAAGGTTAATCACATCTCCTCTATATAGAATCCCAAAATCCAATGTACCCGAGATGTATCTTAGAATCCTCTTAGCCTTTTTCCAATGGATATTCAATGGCTTTTGCATGGATTGGCTCAACCTACATACACTAAAGCTAAGATCTGGTCTAGTTATAGTAATCCACATTAAGGAACCTATAAGTTGCCTAAACAAAGTGATGTCCATGAAGGATCTTTCATCATCTTCATTTGGCACTTTTACATCTTGCTCCATTGGTGTGTCAACATTTTTGCATCCTTTCAGCTTAAACTTCTTCAAAAGACTTTGAGCATAGTTTACTTGTAAAAATTACAGCAAATAAGGATCCTAAAACACTTGAAATGATGAGGGAAACAATAGATTATGATTTCATAAGATTAGCACAAGTTGAACCATCAAAATCCATCAAAAATCTATGCTTGAACCTCACTAAATGGCCCAAATCCTTGAAGAAGGCTTCACACGTGTGAAAGTACGGCCTCCCACAGTCTGAGTACTGTACACCAGACCTACATTCAATCCTATAATCATTAGTAATCACAAGTACTCAAACAATTATGAACATAGAGAGCAATTGCACCATTATGAGAGAAAAAACATGAAATTGCTTGATTGATTTTGGTGAGATATCATCACCTATATATACATGATCCATCACGCTTTTGGGCAGGTATGAGTAGCCCTAAACCTATCCCTAATGCTAATTTTGGTGGATCTTTCATCCCTACCAAGTTAGGGTTGGAATCTTGGAGATCCCTCAACAATGCAAAAATTACCAAAAATAGCTCCTATTTTTTCTCCCTTGTATCTAAGCATAATTTGGACTCATTCCAAAGGTTCTAACACTTAGGTCTACTTGAGAACATCCTTATGAATGGAATCCTATGCTATTTGGCACGTGTGACAAGCCACATCATGACCATCTAACTATTTACAAGTCATATGACCAAAACTAGTCAAGCTAGAATTGTGAATTTTTAACACTCCTCCTCACTATCTAGCTTGGTTCAATCATTGCTTTACTAATCACTCCAAGTGATGATCTGAACTTCATAAAAGGTGTCTTTTGAAGTGGTTTAGTAAGTAGATCAGCTACACATTCATTGCTTGGAACATGCTCCAAAGCAATCTCCTTGGCTTGCACCATTTCTCTCACAAAGTGATGGCATATCTCAATGTGCTTAGATCTTGCATGGAAGATTGGGTTAGATGCAAGGTGTTGGGCTGATATATTGTCATTGTAGATGATTGGTGCCTCCTCTGAATCCATGATCTTTAGTTCCACCAATAATCTCTTGATCCAAAGTACCTCCTTTGTAGTGGTTGTCAAAGCTTTGTACTCGGCCTCGGTTGAAGATAGAGATATAGTTTCTTGCTTTTTTGAAAGCCATGAAACCACACCTTCTCCTATGAAAGTTGAATAGGCACTTGTTGATTTCCTATACCTCTTGTCCCCTGCAAAATCTGAATCACTAAATGCATGAAGGTTAATCACATCTCCTCTATATAGAATCCCAAAATCCAATGTACCCGAGATGTATCTTAGAATCCTCTTAGCCTTTTTCCAATGGATATTCAATGGCTTTTGCATGGATTGGCTCAACCTACCTACATACACTAAAGCTAAGATCTGGTCTAGTTATAGTGATCCACATTAAGGAACCTATAAGTTGCCTAAACAAAGTGATGTCCATGAAGGATCTTTCATCATCTTCATTTGGCACTTTTACATCTTGCTCCATTGGTGTGTCAACACTTTTGCATACTTCCATCTTAAACTTCTTCAGAAGACTTTGAGCATAGTTTACTTGACTTATAAAGATAAAATCAGACCCTCTAAGTACTTCTATGCCTAAGATGAAGTGAAGACACCCTAGATCTACCATCTTGAACTCTAAGGATAGATCTATCTTGATTTTTTCAATACCATCAACACTATTTCCACTAATGATGATGTCATCTACATAAATGAGTAAAAGTACAATACCAACATCATCAAACTTAATGTAAAGAGTGGGATCATATTCACTTTGAACAAAAGAAAGTGAAATAAGATAGCAATGTAGTCTTGAATTCCAAGATCTCGAGGCTTGCTTCAAGCCATAGATGCTTCTTTGGAGATGGCATACTTTGTTCTCCATTCCATGCTTGATGAACCCTTGTGGCTGCTCCATATAGATATCTTCTTCCAAAAAACCATTCAAGAAATCATTAGAGACATCCATTTGACATAGAATCCATCCAAAATGTGATGCAAGTGCAATGATTAGTCTTATTGTGACCATCTTGGCCACGGGTGCAAAAGTTTCCTCATAGTCTATCCCTCTCTCTTGAGCATAACCTTTTGCAACTAATCTTGCTTTATGTTTGTTAACACTCCCATTTGCATTCAACTTAAGCTTGAAGACCCACTTGCATCCTATTACATTCCTTTGAGGTCTCTCAACAAGCAACCAAGTTTCATTCTCAATCAAGGCATCATACTCATCCAACATAGCTTTATACCATTCTTTGGAGTTCAATGCATCTTCAACATTAGACGGTTCTTCAAAACTAGATAAAGCATAAGAAGTGGATGATATACCATCAACTTGCTGTCCTTTGCCTTGATATGTGAGCCTTGATGGCTCCACTTTTGCCCTTGAAGATCTCCTTGGTGTGATAGGTGGGTTTGGTGCTTGCTCCTCCATGAGCTCCTCCTCAAAACCAAGATCTTGCTCCTCGGCCATCTTCTTCTTGATTGTTGGAGCACTTGAGCCTTCTTCAAGCATATGCATATGATGTTCATCAAAGATGACATCCCTTGAAACAACAAATTTGTTCAAGGATGGGAGATAGACTTTGTAGCCCTTGCTTGAGCTTGCATATCCAAGCATGATCCCTCTTGTGGAAGATGGATCCTCCTTGGTCCTTGTTTCCAATGGCACATGCACATAACATATACACCCAAAAACTTTCAAGTGATTAAGATTGGGTTTCTTTCCATACAACATCTCATATGGAGTTTTGCCTTCAATTGCTTTGCAAGACACCCTATTCATCAAGTAGTTTGCACATACAAGAGACTCACCCCAAAAGGATTTGGGCAAACAAGCATCTAATCTTAAAGCCTTAGAACATTCACATAATGTTCTATTCCTTCTTTCAGCAACTCCATTTTGTTGAGGAGTGTAAGGACAAGAAGTCTCTTTCTTGATCCCTTCCTCCTCACAAAAGGCCTTGAACTCATTGGAGATGAATTCTCCACCATTGTCACTTCTAAGGATCTTGATGCTATGATTATGATGCTTTTCCACAAACAACTTGAACTTTACAAAAGTATCAAATACTTGAGACTTGAAGGAAAGTAAGAACACCCAACAATATCTTGAGTAGTCATCAATGAAGGTTAAAAACATGGATGAACCTCCATTAGATTTGGTGCTAGCAATGTGCACATCCGAGTGTATGAGTTCAAGAGGATGAGATGACTTTGTGATGGAGTTAGGAAACACCTTCTTATGTGCCTTGGATAAGGCACAAGCTTCACAAACCTTGTCTTCCTTCCCAATAGACCTTGGTAGGCCTAAAGCATACTCCTCCTTGATCATAGCCTCCATGGAACCCGAGTTGACATGTCCAAGTCTTTTGTGCCATAAAGTAAAGGTAGATATCTTGCTCTTCTCGGCCAACATGACAACATTAGTATCCACAAATGCATCCAGCTTATAAAGTTTGCCAAGTCTAGTGCCCTTAGACACTATCTTACCCTTCTTCTTGATGAAACATTCATTTGAAGCAAAGTCAACATTGAAACCATTGTCTACCATTTGGCCAACACTTAGTAGATTCTTTGTTATTGTAGGAATGTACAAAACACCTTCTATGTTGATCTTTTTGGAAGATCCTAAGCAAAGAGGAATGCTACCAACTCCTTCAATCTTACAAGCTTCATCATTTGCTGTATAGATAGACTTTATAGGTCCATCATAAGATAAGAGAGAAGAGAAAAACTCCCTTTTACTAGTCATGTGTGAACTAGCACCCGAGTCAATCCACCAAGGATCTTCTCCTTTGAAGCTTGTTGAAGAAAATATGGACATCATGAGAGAGTCCTCATGTGAACTCTCCTCCTCCTCCTCTTTGCTCATGTTGGCTTGGCTTTGATCTTGCTTCCTCTTGAAGCATTCCGAGGCATAATGCCCCATCTTGCTACAATAGTAGCACTTCACCTTTGATTTGTCCTTCTTGACTTTGGTGGTTGATGGAGATGCCTTTGGGGGTCCTTCTTGATCCTCAAGCTTTGTAGACTTCTTGAATGTTGATCCTTTGCCTTTGGACTTGCCTTTGCCTTTGGTGAAGAGAGCTTGGTCATCTCCACCTTGGATGGAAAGCCTATCCATCCTCTCTTGCATTTGGCTCCTTCTTGATTCCTCGGCCATGAGCGTGCCTTGGAGTTCTTCAAGTATGGGTAGCTTACCCATAATTGCATATCCCTGAACCAAATTGTCAAATTCAAAGCTTAGTCCATTCAATATGAGTTGAACAAGCTCTTCATCCTTGATAGGTTCACCTATAAAGGCTAGCTCTTTGTTCAATTCTTTTACTCTTAGGACAAAAGTATGTGCACTCTCTCCTTTCTTTTGATAGCTTTTATAGATTTGATTCTTCAAAGCTAACATTCTAGTTTGGTTCTTGGATTCATAGACCTTTTGCAAAGTCTCCCAAGCATCTTGAGCTGAAGTGCAATCTCCTACCTCTCTTAAGAGTTCATTTGCAACATTCATTTTTATGCAATGTAGTGCAACATTGCACCTCTTGATGTATTTGGCTTTTTCTTGAGGATGAATAGGTTCACCCTCCTTACCATTTACAATTTCCATCAGATCTTGCATGATCATGATAGATTCCATTCTAACTTTCCATATGGAATAGTTAGTTTTGTTGAGCCTTTCATTAGTATCCAAAAGATATGCATTTATAGATGCCATCTAGTCTCCTAATCAAGGACTTGACACAAATGAAGGTTACTTCTATTGATTTGATTGAAGGTCTACCTTATCCCAATTCTTAGGGACCTGAAAAGATCAGTAATAGACTTCCTATAAAGATCTAAGAATGATCTCTAACAAAATCAAATCATAGAATACTAGAAACAATGCACTTGCTTGATTGAAGTAGACAATACTAGTAGAATTGCCCCTCTTTCTATAAAGAACATTAAAGCTTCCAAATGATCTGATCAAGAGTGAATTTCAGCAACCTAATATACTTCCAAAATCACTTGTAAAAGATCTAAATGGAACTTAATGAGGATGCAACACAATCTACTATCCAATCACAAGCAAAAAATGATCAAAATTGATGAAAAATTGATCTAATTTGGTGCATAAGTCAAGCAATGGTTGGACTGAACCTAAATCACTTTAGGAGGTGTCTACTACACCTTAGAACAGCCTTGAAGAGTCCCCAAAACTCTGATCTTCCCTCTCCTTGAATGCTAGAAAGCCTCCTCTATGAAATCACCTCCAAAACTCGCTTAGAAATCAATGCTTGGAGCAAGCAAAACTTGCTATCTTGGTAATGTGAATTGAATTCAACTTTGCCTCTGGTTTTAGACACCTAAACACCTGCAAATGAAGTCACACAACACCAATCTCCAATGTATTTGACTCACTTTGAGTTCTAGAATCAATACTAGATGCTAAGATCCAATCTACACAAGATTTAGATCAAAAATTGTGATCAAATTGAATAAAAACCAAGGATTTAGCTCATTTCAGCCTTTAGGCTCTGATACCATGTAAAAATTACAGCAAATAAGGATCCTAAAACACTTGAAATGATGAGGGAAACAATAGATTATGATTTCATAAGATTAGCACAAGTTGAACCATCAAAATCCATCAAAAATCTATGCTTGAAGCTCACTAAATGGCCCAAATCCTTGAAGAAGGCTTCACACGTGTGAAAGTACGGCCTCCCACAGTCTGAGTACTGTACACCAGACCTACATTCAATCCTATAATCATTAGTAATCACTTGTACTCAAACAATTATGAACATAGAGAGCAATTGCACCATTATGAGAGAAAAAACATGAAATTGCTTGATTGATTTTGGTGAGATATCATCACCTATATATACATGATCCATCACGGTTTTGGGCAGGTATGAGTAGCCCTAAACCTATCCCTAATGCTAATTTTAGTGGATCTTTCATCCCTACCAAGTTAGGGTTGGAATCTTGGAGATCCCTCAACAATGCAAAAATTACCAAAAATAGCTCCTATTTTTTCTCCCTTGTATCTAAGCATAATTTGGACTCATTCCAAAGGTTCTAACACTTAGGTCTACTTGAGAACATCCTTATGAATGGAATCCTATGCTATTTGGCACGTGTGACAAGCCACATCATGACCATCTAACTATTTACAAGTCATATGACCAAAACTAGTCAAGCTAGAATTGTGAATTTTTAACATACTTGACTTATAAAGATAAAATCAGACCTTCTAAGTACTTCTATGCCTAAGATGAAGTGAAGACACCCTAGATCTACCATCTTGAACTCTAAGGATAGATCTATCTTGATTTTTTCAATACCATCAACACTATTTCCACTAATGATGATGTCATCTACATAAATGAGTAAAAGTACAATACCAACATCATCAAACTTAATGTAAAGAGTAGGATCATATTCACTTTGAACAAAAGAAAGTGAAATAAGATAGCAATGTAGTCTTGAATTCCAAGATCTCGAGGCTTGCTTCAAGCCATAGATGCTTCTTTGGAGATGGCATACTTTGTTCTCCATTCCATGCTTGATGAACCCTTGTGGCTGCTCCATATAGATATCCTCTTCCAAAAAACCATTCAAGAAAGCATTAGAGACATCCATTTGACATAGAATCCATCCAAAATCTTGGAGATCCCTCAACAATGCAAAAATTACCAAAAATAGCTCCTATTTTTTCTCCCTTGTATCTAAGCATAATTTGGACTCATTCCAAAGGTTCTAACACTTAGGTCTACTTGAGAACATCCTTATGAATGGAATCCTATGCTATTTGGCATGTGTGACAAGCCACATCATGACCATCTAACTATTTACAAGTCATATGACCAAAACTAGTCAAGCTAGAATTGTGAATTTTTAACACTTTCTTCATTCCATAGCGATCTGGATCCATATGTTGCAGGACATACTCATCAATCAGCTCAGTGTCCTTGCTGTAGGTAACAATATGTTGCCAAGGGACTAAATCATCGTCCACAGGGTTCTCAATAGTTTTCGCTGACAACCATGTTACATTGATCACATTCACCCCAAAAGTGATTGGTGTGTCCACTGTGTGTCACTTCGATGAAGATGTGTTGGGTTCTGGATCTGAATCCGGTTGACAAACATGCCCAGCCATACAGTCAATGGTTGCCAATGCATCTGTCCATCTTTCAAAATCTCCGTTTCAGAGTCATAATGACCTCCCTTGGCTTGCCTTGGGTGATCAATTGTGTGATCAGTAGTGGATGATCTGTCGTCAGCTTTTGGTGTAATCGATTTCATTGCCCATGTGGTTGGATTGACCTTTACAGCCTGCTCTCTATTTTTGAAGGTGAGTTATGTGGTTTTCCAGTTGTAATTCACTTGTGCGATCCTCAACCAAGGTCTTCTTAGTAAAACGCGGTAGGCAGAAGGGGATTTTGGTATTTCCATCACCACAAAAGTGACTACAGACTGCGTTCCCGCTATTTTCACTCGAATGTCATCGACTACACCTTTTGGTTTTACACAGGATTGATCAGCTAATTTGATGGCAAATTTTGCTAGTTTCAATCCTTGCAATCCCCATTTCTGATACAAGGTATTGGAGATCAAGTTTACACCCAATCCTCCATCTACCACTACGGCTTCGTCCTCAAATCTCTTGTGGTGGATTGGCAGGGTGATGTTGTGTTCTTCACTTTCCCATGCTGCCCCAATATGTGTTGAAATTCTGATAGAATCTAGTGCAGTATGCAGAGTACATCACACAATCACCATAGCCACTCCTCACAAGCTCAATTAGATGGCACAACAAAAGTTAATAGATTACAAAGAAACACTGTACGTATAGAGTATTCACAAATTGCATGAAAAGGCAGGTGTCCTAAAATTGGCCTACCACCTGTCAAACTAAGGTCGCGGGCCCAATATGGCCAAATCCGACCGAAAAACTTGGGACATGCCCCCAAGTATAGCAAGTACTATAAATAACTCTGTACAGGCTAACTTTTCCTACCAGTATGGCTACTCGGCTAACCCAAGTAGCCGTCTACGGGGTCAGTGCCTGACTGATATAATGATAGTGGGTCATGTCCAGAACACAACCATATACAGTAAGCTGACTAATTGTACATTTATTATAGTATCACATTTAGAGCTTACATAAAATGTATATCAGATCAAAACTGATTTCTAACTCTCTCCCTTAAGCTCAAATGTGATAAGAGTGAAAAACAATAACATGTAGCAACGTCTGGAATGTCCAAAAGATGTTATGCATGTCCTGCTACTCTGTACTTGACTAACACTCAAGCACACCAACAAACCACTAGGTTTGACTCACAAAGTATCATGTAAACACAATGCTCATACAGAGAGTCTACCACACTCCGACCAACTGACTCATTCCCAATCTGACTTGAACACAAGTGGACCACATGAGCGACATGGCTCAACTAAGGAAATCCCACTGCCACCATGAGACTTACATCCTCCATCTAGCTAGGCTGACATCCTATCAGACACTTACAAGCACAAACCTGTAAAGACTGAGGCCCAACTTGAGGAAATCTTACTGCCACCATAAGATTGCACCCTCACCAGATAGACAACTAGTAGACAATGACAAGTCAATGAACATAACTACTTTATTCATGACGTAGCAAATGCACAACCACATACAACTCCAGCTCAGATCTAGACTCTTGTGACAAGGCAATATGCAAGCCCACACACACTCATGCAAACCAACACGAATGATAAAACGTCAAATACATGAGCAAGGCCTGCCCATAAGTGGTATCCTGTTGTACCAACACTTGTGCCTCCTGTGGATCCACTGCTACACCATTGGTCATCAAATTAGGTCCTCAACCATGGCTTGCACCTGTACCAAGATGCTCTCACTTCCAAGCATATCACATAGATGTCCTCATACATCATCCAAGATCAACCATCTTGAACCAATGAGCACTCCAGGCCTCATCCCTGATGTATCTCCCAAACAAAGCTATGCTCCAAGCCGCTTTGCCCTGACGTCCTGTCCAATAAGTCCTGAAAGCTGATCCCCATCCATTCCCCATGATCCAAGCACAAGAGTCTACCAAGGACTCAATGAATGAATGTACACAAACTTCATCATAGGCTATATCTAAGTAGCTCGCCTATCTCCCAGAGATACTGATGAGAGTCTGTCTCTCCTACATGTAGGCTTAGCTTCCCATGCTTGACGTTGCCAACTCTGATTTGACCAGTACATAGGCCTCCCACCAAGGAGCCTATCTCACCAACACTGTATCCATCATAGCGTCCAAGCCAAAGCAAATGCAAACTAGATCCACTATCATGATGAATAACTCACCCATGATCCATAGCATATTAGGTAGGATAGCTCCAGAACCCTATACCCTGTACCATCTCATCACCAAGTATCCATTACCCGCTCATAGCTCCCCAAGAATCTGTCCACCTGTAGTGCAACTAGACTCCAACTGGATCTAACCAAAAATTGCATCCTGCTTACCAAATAGTGATGGATAACAACAACATGTGATGCCAACCTAGAGACTACTATGCATATAACCATGTAGCTCACCTGATCACTCGTCAAAGTATCAGCTGTCACTCCCTGAGCAACCATCTCCATCCCTGTCGGCTCACAACCATGGGCATGCTGGATCTACATCACCCTATAATGCACTGCATGCCCTCAGGATATGTACCACACCGGGTACACTCCATGCCACCTACCTCCAAGTAGGCATGACCCATCCCTAGGTCACCACATGATGCACCAGCTGAAGAACATCGTCCATACATCAAATGACATATCATATTTGAGCAGCTGTAGCATCTCCATGAGTGCCACCCCAATGGACTCGTCATCCACATACTATGCTCACCTGATGTCTTCCATCTTGGTCACCATCCTGCTAGACAAGCCAAACTCCAAAGCATCACCTGCTCCACCTGGCTCCTAGCATCTGCTCACTCTCCCTGGCTATGTGCCACCTGACACCATGCCAATGCAAGCATATCCCTGAGTCGTCGCTCATGGAATCCCGAGACTATTGTCTCCCTGATCGTACTGAGGTATATGGCTCTGAGTGACTTCTTCTAGGCTTATAACTCTGATCTCACCACCTGAGAATCTGCACCATGGAAATTCCAACACCTGTGCCAAGCCTAGACTCCTGCAAATATAGCCAAATGCATGAAAGCTATAGGTAGCTTATCCACGCCCGTGATGGTAGATGCCTCCCCATCGATGCCAATGTCCAAAACTGACCCCATATTGTAATGCCAACCCGTACTCCCAAATGAGCACACCATGAAGTCCTCGCCATGAGTGTCCCCTGCAATAGATCGCTAGCAAAACACCCATCATGGTGCTTGCCCTCCGATCACACCCCGTGCGATCTCCATCAGCTCTCCAACCTAGAGCTGTCTCTTAGAGCTTCACGCTTTGCCCATTTGCGTTTGCAATGTTGATTCCATCATGAATCGCCCCTGTAAGTCCTGTCCAATGACTCAAGTCCAATATGAGATAGTTGCCCCCTGCTGATCATCCCATGTCATTCTGCAGTGCTATCCCTACTAGGTATCCCATTGTCATCCCTGATCACGAAGATCTAAGCATCTACCCTCCTGTAGTGCCCACTTGTATTCCCCCAAGCTAGCTCCAGAGCTGCTCCTGTGAATGGTTCCAAACCACTCCCTAAGAATACACTAGAATGTGAACTCCAAAGCCACCATCAAGTCCCCCACATGATTGTGCATGCCAATATCCCTCCTAGTGAGCTTGTGAGATCTTCCATGGCCCAAACCAAATGATCTACACCCTTTCATCGCTGGAATCTGCATCCCTGATGCAATATTGATATGGCAAATTGACTTGAATTATCCAAACTGGTAGTTGAAGTGTATCCCCCGATGACAAACCTGATACACTACTCCACAGCCATAATGGCTTGATCAAAATTGACTTACCGACTACAAAACCGCAAAATCATCACACTCACCACTCGCCAAGAGCATCCAAAGTGTGATTACTGATCCATTCTTCATCCTCTACGTGTCCCACACACAGCTCGTCCAATGCAAGTCCGCTATCTTGCCCAATGGCTTCCAACTGACACCACCTTGCACTTCCATCACCCATGACTGCCAATATGTGTGTACCTTCAAGCTAGCCCATATTTCCCTCCGAACGAGAAATTTTCATAATGCCTCATTGTACCGCCCTGTAGCAGGTTTCACCAACCAAAAATTGCCCCAAATTTGGCCCTACGGTACCCAAATGGCGAATGTAGCCCATCACTAGGTGGTAATAAAAACTCCCCAGAACACATTTTTCTCTACTCTGTGATGTTGCTCTATCCGCTGGCTCTAAGCAGCTAGTTTTAGGAGTCATTTTGGCCCAAGGATGGCCAAAAAAGGTGCCCTCCAGCCTATGATAGCCTTCTCCAAATATTGCCCTTGCAAAATGAACTATAACTTCGTAACGAAGTTTCTTAATGAAGAATTACCCACTTCAAATGTCAGGTCCCTTCTGCCATTTCTTTTGAAATTTTTTAATGAAAATTCTTAAAAATGACCCTTCATGCCCCTTCGGGCCCCTTCTATCTCCATCTAATGGTCTTCTACAATCCTGCAGCCCACAATGGTCTCTCCAATCTGCGATCTTGACCATTGTCTTCAATCCAATGATCCACAAGGCGCTTAGAGGCTCACTTCAAAGCACAAAGCACCTAAATACACTAGATTCCAGAATGACTAAGGGCGCACGAGGTCTGTCCGCAGCCTCTCTCGGCCATCTCCTCTTCTCTCTTCACAAGCTATGGTTGCTTGTGAAATCTGCGCCTTCAGCTCTCGGTTTCTCCCAGTGCTCTCCACGGCTGGTCGCGGCCTTCTGAAATTGTCTTGCCAACACTAGGGCGCCCTCCATCATGCACTTAGAGTGCCAAAAATGATCTCTTACAACCAAAGATCCACAGTTTTCTGCTTGTAAACCCTAGTCATGAGGAAGAAGAGGTTATCTTGGGCATTTCTCAGGCTTATGTTGAGATTACACTTGCAGCCTCCTACACCATTGAGGTTGTCCTACCTCTAGTGATCTGATCCAATTTATAGTTCTTCAATTGATGCCGTATTGACTGCAAACAAGCCGATTTTTCCAGAAATTCGTTAACACCCCATGAAACTGAAAATTTTCCAAATTTTCCTCAGTTTTCCACCCAATTGATCCCTGTAAATTGCTATGGCTGTCATCCACTACTCTTTGCAGACCCTCTGCAAGCTCCGTTGTGACAAACGACTATCCACACAGTGAATTATGAGGCCACCATTGCTGATTTTTTTGAAACCATCAAAACTGCAAGTTTTTCTTTGAATTCTTCCCAGAATCCACCTACGACGATCGTTCTGATCTTCCCCAAAGCTCTGATCGAAGGAACTTTGCTGTCTCCAGCCATCCGGACTGTCGATAGCTTGTATGGAGTCCTCTCTCCTGAGATGCTCTGAGTGCTATTTCTCTTGGAGAAAGACGCTATCCCATAGCTCCACCGGATTGTGCATACCTGCAACACCCTGATGCTCTGATACCATGTTGAAATTTCGATAGAATCTAGTGCAGTATGCAGATCACATCACACAATCACCATAGCCACTCCTCACAAACTCTCATAGATGGCACAACAAAAGTTAATAGATTACAAAGAAACACTGTACATATAGAGTATTCACAAATTGCATGAAAAGGCAGGTGTCCTAAAATTGGCCTACCACCTGTCAAACTAAGGTCGCGGGCCCAATATGGCCAAATCCGACCGAAAAACTTGGGACATGCCCCCAAGTATAGCAAGTACTATAAATAACTCTGTACAGGCTAACTTTTCCTACCAGTATGGCTACTCGGCTAACCCAAGTAGCCATCTACGGGGTCAGTGCCCGACTGATATAATGATAGTGGGTCACGTCCCGAACACAACCATATACAATAAAATGACTAACTATACATTTATTACAGTATCACATTTAGAGCTTACATAAAATGTATATTAGATCAAAACTGATTTCTAACTATATAGAGGACGTTGCTTGTTCCATCATAGCCCGCACAGTACAAGGGCCCTTTTACTACTATTTCTAGTTCCGTTTTGGCCCATTCAACTAGGATGCTCTTGTCTTGAGGTGCAATCCGCATTAACTCACCAAGACTGGTGAGCACTCTTGACTGGAGAACCTCTAGCACTTCCATATGGAACGATGGTTCCTGATGATGTAAGTGATCATTTTGATTCGTTCACATTTGGGAGGCCACTCGTGGTGCTGGTTCTTCCATAGGTTCAAGGTCTGCCAGATTTTATTGTGCTTGCGCAGCTTTCTCTTCTTGTGCTTTCTGTACCCAATGATGGACCTTATGATATGTCCTTCCTTCTTCCCTCACATTCGAGTATGGTCCTATAGCGGAGGGTTGTTCGTCAGTCATTGATACTAATGGAGGTGGTGATGGGGCCACTCCCTTCCATTTCTGTGCTCGTGTAACTGCTAGCACATGAACATGGGAGTTTTGTCCTTCTTGTGCCGTCCTTCCTGGAATTGCTGCTGGTTGTACAGTGATTAAATTCAGGGGTGCATTGTTGGGGGTATTCCCAACATATTGTAAATACATAAGTCGGAAAAATAGAAATAGTTGCGAGGGTCATGGCATCTTGCATGCGTGGCCCAATGAGCTTGCAAGTCAAGTTGTAATTAGAATAAAAGACTTGGGCCTTATTGTTAATTAAATAAAACTTGAGGTCACAATGTCAAGTTGATAAACTTAGTCTAAAACTTACAAAGTTGGGTCCAAGGTGAAACTCACATGTATCCTATGATTTCCAATGTACATTTTTAGGACCCTTGGATTAGATTGGACCCAAAGTGAAGGGTGTGAATTAAGAGTCCATATTAGTAGGAGTAACCAATAGGAGAAAGGGGCAAGGGCCTTCCCCATTGATAAAAAGGCACCATTTGTACTATATTCTCATGCTTAATGAGAAGGAGAAAACTCTACCATTTTGGAGAGAAGCATCCTCATTTGCTATTCCATACTTGCTAATGCTCTTTTGCGTGTTTGCTATTTTGGTTCCTAGTTTACATGTTTTTGGTTTCCATTGTTATTGTTTCTCCATTAGTGAGCAATGGATCCTGCAGCACTATAACGGGAGGATAATGTTAGCTGATGGCATGCCCCTGAGGTGTCGATGCAATGACTCATCACTCAAAAGGGCTTCTAGTGGAGATGATGTTGAGAGTCGAGTGTGAGAGCACAAGAATTACTAGTGATATGCTAAATGACATATTTTGTGACCCCATGGTAGTTCCCAAAAGATGGAAAACCACATGGGAGCTAGTAATTTAGGACCTCTCAAACTTGAGATGTATCGAGTTGTCTGTCTTTGCCATTTGTGTTGAGCCATAGTGAACCAATACCATTCACTTGATGTCTAGATCCATCTCCAAGAACTATGAATCTTGAAGGAGCTGCACTTCTGAAATCAGACATGATTCGTCTTGTTGTCACAAAGTGTGAGGTCGCTCTTAAATCTAGGATCACCTCATGTGTGTCAAATGTTGATGCTGCACACACGTCTTCACAGATGTAGGCGATCGAACAATTTCTGTTCGTTCTTTCTTCACCCATCTTTGAGCTCTCGGGCTCCTTGACATAGGATGACCTATTGCTGTTCTCCTGTCTGTTCTGTGCTGATTTGTTTCTCGGGTTCTGACGACAATCCATGGCTGCATGACCATTATTATGGCAATGGATACACTCAATCTTGGGATTGAGCCAGCATGTATCTACTATATGTCCGTCTCTTCTGCATCTCACGCAAGTTTTCTTGTCTGCACCTTGTTGTTTTGACCTCCCTTTGCTCTTCCAGTTGCTCTTACTGGTCCCCTCTGTTTGCTGGTCACAATCCTGCCTTTGATTCGACTCACTCTTAGGCTTGAATTGCTTCTTGAATTTTTCTTTGTTTTCATAGAGGGCCTGGTCAGAACCATCTTTGTGATCAAGATGTTCTCTGGCCTCGACTTCCTCTCGAATCTCGACAATCGCCTTTTCGAGGTTCATGGTAGGATCTTTCATGAGCAAAGTTCTCGTCGTCTGGAATGATCTGGGTAAGGCTCTCAACAGGTACGTGAGCTGCTTCTCAGCTGACACAACATTCTCTGCTCTAGAGTTATGTAATGATAGAAACAGATCTTTCATCTTTCTTACAAAAAAAGTGATGTCCTTTCCATCTCATTGTAGATTCGTCAGTTGATCTTCCAGCATCATGGTATGACTTCTTGATTTCGTCTAAAATCTGGTGAGTAATGCATCCCACATCTCCTTAGCTTTGGAGAGTGTAGCCAGGTCAAATATGAGACTATCTTCGATGGAAGATGATAGCAAGGCTACTGCCTTGTCATTTTTCTCCCTCCACTCGTGTAGCTCCTTGACTGTTGTCGTAGGCATTTCTTCTGTGCCATCCACCCAGGGGAAGAGTCCTTCGCCCTTGAGTATCAAAGATGTCTTAACTCTCTAGGCTAGAAAGTTAGATTCTAAAGAATCAAGTATTGTGCAGATCTTGCTCTCCATACTACTGGTTGAAGCCATTGCTTCTTGAAGTCTGTTGTCTTGTTGATGGTTGTTTGTATGAATGCTTGGCCTCCTGGATCTACTAGCTTCTTGGCTATGTCAGATTATGATAAGATAGGTTGGATCTGATACCACTGAAGAGAAACTAAACAGTTGCGAAGACTAACCAACCGTGACTCTCTTGAGATTCGGATGGAGTTCAGATGTGATCGCTGGACACTGCCAGCTGCATCACTCCTACAATTCTCCAGAATGTAGTCAGGCACTGCTGATCTTCGTTTATAAAATTAATGCAACATTCAACATAGTTTCAACCAAGGTGTGGCTTTGGCCATTGTGTGGGATTATTTGTTATATGGTATGTTTGCAATGATAGAAGTCATCTAATCTTCTTTGGTAATGCCCAAAATGTTTGGTTGTAGGAAGTATTAGCATGCTAATGCTAGATTTTGTTATATTTGTAGCATCATAAGAAACACTAAAAAGATAAGGTGCAGTAGAAAAAGAGTCAAACCCCAAAAGACAACATGGTCAAGAATAATTGTTTCTAAGAATCTAGTAGTAAAAGCTTAGTGGGGTAAATTGTCTAACCATTGTATTGTTCTAGTTATAGTATCCAAAATACCAAGTATAAAGTGATTGTTGATATATGATACAATTTAGAATATTAGAGTGAGTAGTTAGCTTTGGCATTCTTGGTTGAATGAGCATGGTAATCAACTAATAAACTTGACATTTCATCTAAATGTTGTACAATTGATTCCTCTTTGTTCGATCAAAAAGCCAAACTTGATAGTGAATCAAGATAAAAGATGTTGGGATAATGTTTAAAGTGCTTTTTGTATACATTTTTGAAAATCTATAAATTAGAGTTTTCATTTAGAATAGAGTAAATAATTAAAAAGTACATCAAAGTGAAAGAGAGAGATAGAGTCATTCTATTGTCCAAAAATAGCCAAGATTGGCAAGATTTGCTTAAGAGTAGTTTTCACTTCATCTTATCTTCATTCTAGCTTTGTGAGAGAGTGATAGAACTATGATTACAAGTCCATCTGTTGGATTAGAAGTCAACATTTGAGTGAAACACTGCAAGTTAGAAACCTTTGTGAGTTTCAAGTTCAACCAAATCTATATCTTTTGTGTAGAATTTTACTAGTAAGATGGGATCTGCTGGAGCATACCTTCTAGAAGCTAGTGAGAGGTTAAATTCTACCAATTATGCTATTTCGAAAGTGAGGATGCAGTCACTCATGGTGCTCCAAGATCTTTATGAGTTTCTAATTGATGATGAAGATGAACCTCTAGGTGCACAGGAGTTAGCTAAATACAAGAGAAGATCTAGGCTTGCACTTCACTGTGTGAAGATGAATGTAAGCAATGATTTACTGAGAGAAGTATCAGCTTGTACTAGTGCTAAAGAGGCTTGGGAATCTTTATAATCAATCTATGAGTCTAGTAAGACTTCGAGGGTTCTCATGCTTAGGAATCAGATTCTGCAAAGCATGAAGAGGAGTGATGGGAGTGCACAGGCTTATGTGCTCAGAATCAAGTCTCTCAATAGGGAGTTATCTTCCATTGGAGAGAAGATTCAAGATGGTGAGCTTGTTCAGATTGTCCTTAATGGTCTAGGGAGTGACTTTTCAAACTTGGTCCAAAGCTTTGCAATCCGAGACACTTTGCCCATTGTAGAAAAGCTTCATAGTGTATGTGGTTGAAGAGTGTAGGATGATGATGAGAAAGCTAATTTCTCATTCAAAGGCAAGAAGAAGACCAATGGCAAGAAGAAGCACTTCAAGGAGACCAAGGAAGAGGATGAGGCTTCAAGCTCAAAGGGCAAGATCAAAGACAAGTCCAAGTACAAATGTTTTTTTTGTGAAAAGAAATGACATTTTGCATCAGAATGTCTCAAGAAGAAGAAGGCACAAGAGAGCAAACAAAGCAGAAGAGTCATCCTTGATGGTTTCCAACAAACCACCATCATCCAAGAGCAACACCAATGATTCTTGGTGGATTAATAGTGGGGCTAGTTCCCACATGACATAAAAAAAGGACATTTTCTCCAATTTACTTTCTTACAATGATTTACATAGATCAATCTATACTGCAAGTAGCCACGAATGTAAGATAAGTGGAATAGGAACCATTCCATTGTATGTTGGATCATCCAAAAGGATGAATCTTGAGAATGTTCTTTATGTTTCTAGGTTAGTGAAGCAATAACTTGTGCTAATTATTTGTGCAATAGATTGCCTAACTAAGCCATTGGAGGATTCACACCATTTGAAGCTCTATTTGGAGAGAAGCCCAATCTCAAGGATATCAAAGTTTTTGTATCCACTTGCTATGTACACCAATCCTTGGATAAGAGGAACAAGGATGATGCAACATCCATCAAAGGCATCTTTGTGGGATACGATGAGAATAGCAAAGGATATAGAGTCTTCAATCCCATCATTGAGAATCGTACTTGGGATCTTGTGGATCTTCCTCAAGGGAAGAAACCTCTTGATTGCAAGTGGGTATTCAGATTGAAGTATAATAAAGATGGATCAATAAGTAAGCATAAAGCTAGGCTTGTAGCCAATGGTTTTTCACAAACCAAAGGCATTGATTATGATGAGACTTTTGCTCTATTGAGCAGAAACATTTACAACGAGCACAACGATTAGAAGCTTATAGAAAGACACGTGATTTGTATTTTCAAAATCTACGAAATTCACCAATAAGAGTTAGATTAAGTCTTGAAGTGTTTGATGATCTTTACAACACTTTTGTAGCACTTGTAAATACATTTGCACGAGAGCTTGCTAATTCACTGAATCCATCTTCATCTTCATCTTCGAAACATAGTTCTGATACTAGTTCTGAATTTGAGTCCGAACAAGACCCTGAATTACCATCAGAGCCAAAATCTGAACAAGAGCGTGAACCATCTTTGAAATCTACATCTACACCATCTGGACATAGTTCCAAGTCATTCGATCCATCAGATCCACCACCTAATAATATGGCAAACCCAATGCCACCCAAATCTTGAAGAAACAAAATGTTTCTAACTACAAAGCCTTGCTAGCTTTCGGCCCTTGGCCTGACGAAGATGTTCGCGAACACAAAAATCAGGAGACACGAAACACGAAAAGTTTCGCGAACACGAAAGTCAAAGGAGACGAAGATGAACGGTTCATGAACATGAAAGATTCACGAACAAGAATCTTTTGCGGTCCAATACAAGAGAAAGGTAGATGAGCAAAACAAAACCAGCGATGTGACATGAAAAATGTCAAACACATTTTGCCCTCACGCTCCAAAGAGTACCAGCAAAGATCACGCAAGTACCCAGAAGTACAAAAATCTGATCTGATGGCATGACGTCAGCGGATACTCCCTAGGTCGTGGCTAATCTGCCACTCTGGTAGTTTTCTGATTAGTTGTAGATGCTTAATTACTCTAATCTTAGATTTACATACAACGACTGTACTTACTGGATGATACTTGACATATAGATCAGTACAAAATACACATACAATGTAGCAATCAAGACAAAATTATAAAATACATGTCCACCTGCGTGCGAAGACAATTCTGTCTAAGATCTGTAGATCCAACTGTTCGCTAGTAAAAGTGAGACGATTACTCATGAGAGAACCGTGTTTTCTCCCACGCCAACACACTGTGTGGATTTGCATGCAGTGCTTGAAAACAGAGGAAGATCAATATAGATGATTTTTCTTGTTGCGTCTGATCTCGAATGCAAATGTGTCTGCTGTTATTCGTATGTCTGAGTTTTTTGGGGAGTCATTACCATTTGAAAGTGTCTTGTTTTCAAATGCAATTGAAATTTAATTTGAATATAGGTTGTTAAATATAATGCTTGTAGTTGTACTCAAACTTTCTCAGCAATATTACAACTTTTAAGATTTATATGCAATGACGCAAAAATTTGCAGAATAAATGTTTTAGGCTGCTTAAAAGTGTATAATGAAAGTGTATTTAGCACTATAATTTGAACACATGGGTTAATCTCTTGTTATCCTATTTGTTTTTTCATGGTGTCTTTGTAGTGTCTTGGCAAAGGCAATCTCACTTTGTGGTTTAGCTTTCAAGCATGTGCTAGTGGACATAAATTATATCATCAAACATAAATCATCTTGGTCCCTTTAAAAAAAAAAATCTTGTATGTGCTCTTTTTTAATAATCATAAGAACGTTTGTGTGAAATGTTAAATGGAGTTTTTCACTTTATGATTTTCATTTGCACGTGCGCAAGAAGGTGATACAAAAAAGGTAGCACACCCTTGTTTCAAATATAAGATTCTTGTAATTGTTCATGAAGTACAAGTTCACAACATTTTCCATTATGTAGAAGTAATTTGATTCAATCGTTTCAAGTTCTATTAAATTTATATTTCTTAGAGCTCTTTTCTCATCAACCATAAAGATCTTATAATATGTAGGTTATTGAGAAAATTGAAAACTTGAAGCACACAACAAAGCACAAACTAAAACCTTGCATTATTGTCCTTTATTTAGATTATTGACGTATAATTGATCGATGTACTTATGATATCAATATGTGGTATGCAAAAATAATGTTTTGTACTATTAATGTGCTAGGACAATGCAATAATCATTGTTTAACTAATGCTTTCTATTGATAATTACCTGTAAATAATTGTGAGACAAAATGGGAATTGTTATTTGTGCATAAAATCATTTAATATAGTAAATTTAGACAAGTTACATATTCTCTTTTGCTCATTATTATAGAAGGCATCCATTCAAATTTTATAATAGTCCATATTGGGCAATATTGAACTCTACTAACTATTCATGCACTAAAGATTGATGTACTTGGATATTATGTGGAACATCATAAAATCCGTTGACATATGACATAAAGAAAGCCATTGCACGCCATTTGGATATGTTTCAAACATTTTTTTGATGTAATTAGATGTGTTTGTGTGGCTATTATATTCAAATATTTATTTTTTTCAAGCAAAAACTTGAAGATGAATTTATGATCTTGCATGACTAGCAATTAGGTTAGAGTATTTATATGATAACATACTTTCTCAATGTGTCCACACACTTGATTTTCCAATATAAAAATAATGTTAAGGTATACGACATCGAACATTATTTAGAATAAGCGTACATAATAACAAAGTGCATGTATTAATTTATAGTTTCTTTTTTGTTGAAATAGAATATTAATTAATTGCTTTCCTAGTGGATTCACTTATTGATTTTCATGGAGTATAAAAACTTGATAAGCACAAGGCTAATCCGGCATTGAATCCAATCCACTTGATTTTATTACAAAAAGAGAACTATTATGCTAGTTGTATAGCTCAATGCAGAAAAAAATGCATATCATAACTTTAGTTAATACGATAATAAGATATAGAAGTGAATGATTGATATTGTGCGATATACACGTGATTTCCTAAAGAATATTATTATGCATCTTATGAAGAATTTATTGTTTCAACTAAAAGATAAGTTGAAACATACAAAGCACATCAAAAGAATGAACACAAGAAAGTTTGTGCAATCACTCATTTTATGAAAATAATAGAGAATCAACTATGAATATAATTTTCATGATTAAAACCTATTTGCTTTTCAAATCTCAACAACTTGTATAAAGCAAGGTGGGTGTAGTGAGTAACTATGATAGTGATGGCGATAATAATGTGACACATGATAGTAAGCATATATGAGATATGGCACATAAAATTGCAAAGGGGAGAGTATTAAGATGAAAAAATTATTGTGGAAACATTGCATTATCCCCTCCCTTGAAGTGGGTCCTCATTTCAAAGTGAAAAGAAAGAATGTACTTTGGAAGCTTTGAGAACAATTTTCACTTTTTGCTACATTCAAAGCTTTTGGCACAATATGGATGAGACCCTACTTTATTTTCCCCTTGTGTAGTTGAATTAGATATGACAAATGCTCTTTTAGTAGGAGTGTTGGAGTTAATCTTCACTCCTACTCACCTAAATTCATTTCTTAAACACTATATTCTCCTTTTGCATCGACATCAGTCTTACTCGCATAAGTCGAAGAGTCTGTACACTGACTTTGAAATAGATCAGGATCGACTCGACTTCATTGACATTGAATTCACCGACTCGACCGAAGTCTATTGACCACTTCGACTCCATTGACATCTTCTCAAGGGCAAACAAGTCGATTCGACTCATTCGACACCTTCGATAATTGTCGACTATCACTATTCAAAATGGAGCTCATCATCTGCTTTGTACAGTGCAGACTATGTCACCGTTCATTGTGTAGTAACTGCATCACTTCACGACAGTTATCCAAACAGTTCTAATATTCACGACTACTACAACTGATGTGTATATACATACAATAATTCAGTAACTAAATGATAAAGATTCATACCATAGAAATAGAGTCAATAATCAATGGTAGCGTGAATTAGAGTTCCTATGTGAAGTCCTTTGTATCAGACTATTTGAGTCCATAGGATCAGATACTCGTTCCATGACTCATTTGGAATATCTCATTCGAAGGAATCATGGTTGTCTTAAAGATGCCTAACTATTTCGCTACCTTCATGGTTGTCTTAGACACCTACAAAGATATTTCTCTGGTCAATCTAAGTAATAGTCTGAATCAACGGAGTGGTATAGATCCTATCATAATTTAATTTTGTGTTTTTCCCTAGATTGAATATCGCATTCAACAAGGGTGATATCAGAGCTGATAAATAATATATTCAAACATAATCATTTCGCTTCATATAAACTCAACAAAGTGGTATCAAAGCCATAGGTCCAAATTTTTATAGTATTCAAGAGTATTTTAAAGTTTCTTAGATCATTCATCATGGAAGGTACATCTTCATAGATCTGCTTGATCAATAAGTTAATGAAGATGACTTTCACATGTACAATTTAGAGATGCCTTTCTATTGTATCTCAATTTTGGTGCTTCTCAACACATGAATCCATGTAAGTTCTTATTCAAAAACCCACTCTAGCAGGTTCAAAGTATGTTTATTTTGGTGACTCAAGTACACTTCAAATTGGAGGCCAAGGATCTACACGCCTTCATCTTTCAAATGGTGAATTGACCATGCTTAAGGATGTACTTTACGTATCCAAACTGAGAAAGAATTTATTGTCAGTCAACAAGCTCACTGATCAGGACTACAGAGCCTTGTTTAATTCAAAACAATGTACTGTGTTGGGTAAAGACTATAAAGAAATCGTCTCTGCAAGCAAAGAAAGTAACTTGTACATTTTGAATCATGAATATGCACTTACTACAAATGTGGGTACTTCAAATGCTCAGTTATGGCATCAAAGACTAGGACATGTAAACATGAGATTGATCTTGTATATGCATCATAATAGTTTGGTTAAGGATCTAAACATTAATGTTGCCTCCACCGACATCTATAACAATCGCCAAGTGAAGATCTTTGATAATCCTATCACATGCAAACCAAAAGGACACATGTGAAGCAAAACCACCCAACTAATAGAAAATGTCTAGTCAATACCCTAATCACTTCACCCAAGCCAAGGTGAATAAATACAAGAGAGGAGGAGGATCTTGGCTCATAGAACCAGAAAATCCAATTGGGAGATGAGTGAGTTTCCATAGTATATATTCTCTCCCTTGAGGAGAGAAGTTTCCTCTTAGGATTCCATACAATCCAAATATAAGCTATTGACCTCCTATTCTTGCATTATAGCAATCAAACATCATGCAAGTGCCCCTATGCCCAATTATAGGTCTGCCCTGATAAGATTATTAATTATACTACCAACCAAGTCTGAAATGACGAGGCATAACTAATAACCTTACACATTGGAGAAACCGGCTATCCATGTCAGGAATTATTCCGAATCCCTCATACTAGACATGGACATAACATTCTTCCCCTCTTGAACTACTTTTGTCTTTAGAAGTGAAAACCAGAGAAGTTCTTCTTTATGCTTTCAACCCTTTCCCATGAATCATCATCCTCAGTCCGAACCCTCCATCTAGTCAAGCACTCAGAGATAGGACACCGGCTTTACTCTGAGAATCCATTTGGAATTTTTTTCTGTCGATATATCGAGGACATTAAGAGAGAGATACTGTGCTATGCAAATCAGCTATCTGATACTTAAATTTGATAGCACAAATTGAAGAACATGATATTTGTGAAAAGTATCAAATGATATCATGAAAGATATCAAGTATTAGAGCTATGATATAATAGATCACTCTAAAATCATGAAGGTAATAGCATATTAAATAACATGCTTTGATGCCATGTTGGAAAGAGATGATAATGCAATAACACAAGTCGAAGCTTGTGAACAACTTATCAAGCGCAGTGGAATGAGTCTGCTTTCCTAATGCATGACTACACCTATCAATTTGAACAAAACATAATGACAAGAGTCACGTTCAATCTTTTAGCAACTAGCTTTATAATCATCAGAGCTAAAGTGATTACGTAGCCAAACAATGAAGAACTGAATTATCAAACAAAAGCAATATGAGATCACATAGATTATGACATGATACTGAATGCAATAAAAGATAGATTGATTCAGAAAATTGATGAGCACAAGACAATTGTAGATAAAAAATCATGTACTTTAAACTATCTCTGAAAACTCTAGCTAATTTGCACTTCCGCTGATAAGCAGTGAGCGCTAATAACAAAACTCTAAAAGAACTCTAAAGAACTGAGCTAGAATGCTCAAGAGTGTTTAAGCTTGAAAGATTGAGAGAGCTGCTAAATTCTACTTCAATGCATTGCATGAATGAATGAAATAATAGACATATGATCAGTTATTTATACTAAGCAAAAACGGGCATCCAGTAGGACAACAAATTAAATCATAGATCATAATGGCTAACTGAGCTGGCATCTGTCCAGTTAGTACTTCCAGGAAATTCACTTGTGGAATCCACCTATGAGCGATTTCCATGTACTTCTGTAGATTAAGTAGAAACATGCATAAAACTACAGAGTTGGGTAATAAGTGGATGAAAAGTAAAAGATTGATTAGTTGATAATCAGGAGAATAATCTAACATGTTGGTACACAAACTTTCTCATTCCGAAATAGTAATCCACCTCGGTTAGGGAGCTGTTCCACTATCTTCTTATCGTTCTTAGGAACCTGAGACCCTTGTGAGCTAATCTCTATTCCATTTTAATTCTTTCTAGTCTCAACCATCTTCCAGATGCGACCAAAATGAGAATCTGATTCACACTTTCTTCTTAGTGAAGATATAGATCAGTGGAAATTTGGGTGAATGAAAGTTCATTTAATTCACCAATCTGACTAAGCGCGTCTGCAACTTGGTTAGATTTTCCCTTGATATATCAGATCTCATGATCAAATTCTTGCATAAGCTCATCCCAACAAGCTTTACAACCCCATAGATCACTTTGATTGCAAAAATAATCTAGAGGGTGGTGATCTATATACACTCTAAATTGACTACCATAAAGGTAATACCTCTAGGTTTTTAGTGCATGTATCACAACAATAACTCCTTCTCCTGAGTTGTATAATGTAACCGAGGTCCAGTAAGTTTCTTGCTCTGAAACGCTATCGGCGAATCATTTTGTAGAAGAACTGCTCCTATTGTCGAATCACTTGTGTCAGTTCGCATGATGTAAGGTATATCTGGATTCACGATCTATAAAACAGGAGTTGAAGCAATTATTTATTTGCATTTCTCAAAGCCTTGGTTTAGTTCATCATTCCATTCAATAGGCAGACTAGCTTGACCTCTCTTTTTCTTTTTATTAACTCTACCTTTAGTCAGATTATTTAAAGGCGCTGTTACCTTCGCATAATCTTCAATTGACTTACGAAAGAAAACTGTAAAATCGAGAAAAGATTTATCTTCATTAGCCGTCATCGGTATCGGCCACTCAAGCACTATCTTGACCTTACTCTTATGACCGAGATATAATAAATCATGTTTGACAAAATTCACACTTAGATTCTTCAGCATATAATCTCTCTCTTTTGAGTATCCTCAAGACAATCCTGATATGTATTAAATGCTCCTTAAGTCTTTTATTGTAGATGAGAATATCATTTAGAATACAAGTACACAAATCTCCAAGTATGGACAAAAAAGATCGTTCATCATTTGTTGAAATGTAGCAGGTGCATTTGTCAACCCAAAAGGAAGCACAAGGAACTCATAATGACCGAATCTTGTCCAAAAACCAGTCTTTTGCACATCACTCGGATGGATCCTAATCTGATGATATCCGGTTCTAAGATCTATTTTTGTGAAGTATTTACCTCTACCCACTACTAGATCATCCAATTGGGGTAATGGATATTTATTCTTATTAGTTACCTTATTCAACCCCTTGTAGTCAACACACATTCAGAAGCCTCCATCTTTCTTTGCTTTCAGAAGAACATGATGTTGGAAATTAAGCCCACAGTTGTCTCCTTGGAATCATAACTTAGACAACCTAACTATTTGAAGAACATCTACAAATGGACTTCCAGCTAATCTCTAACAAAGGGTAACCAATCCTATTATAATCTCAAGCTCAAATGTTAAGTTTAAAAACTTGAAGTCATTGAAGACTTGGCCATCTTCAAGGACTTCTACAAACTTGCATTTAGAACAAGTCTGCAGATTTACATTACTTTTTCAACAGTCTGCAGAAATACACTAAGTGTCACACAATTCGCATTTTTCGCACTTTCCCGAAAACTGCAACACTTGCCTTCGACTTCTTCCGTTCAATTATTTTGAAGAAGTCAACTTGTTCACAATTCAACAGTTTAGCTATTTTTCAACACCTTCGACTTTTTCGCATTTTTCGAAAAATGTGAAGAGAGAGAAAATTCTCGAAGGTTCTCTATTTTTAAGGGTTAAACTGTTAAAGGCACCTTCACCTTGTTTTTAAGGGCAGCTTAAACTTGTTTTAAGGGCACCTTAAGCTTTTTTGCATTTTTCCAAAAAGTGCGAGAGAGTTAAACTGTTAAGGACATCATCACCTTTTTGAGGGCACCTTCAACTTTTTAAGGGCACCTTCAACTGTTTATGGGCACCTTCGGCTTTTTCGCAAAATCCCGAAGAGAGAGAAAAATGTCGAAGGTCATCTATTTTGAACGAGGAAAGTTCCTAGCCACTTCCCAAAATTTGTGAAGTGAGAGAAAACCACTTCACATTAAATGCGAAGTGAGAATTTGTGACGTCCTCATCAGCGTCAACGTTCCTGATTTGTTGACCGTATACACTATGTACAGTTGTCACAAAAGCCATATACTTCCAAGTACAATGACTTATCCAATTAGGTGACAAACATTCAATGTAATTAATACATAGATGAAATCTATAAATAAATCATTCAAGCATAGAGTATACGAGAGACACTCCGTCCATAAGACGTATTTATTTGAGCCTCCCAGTTACGCCATCATTCTGTTTTGTAACTGCCATTATTGTGCTTCAGTGTAATATAACAACAATACGTCTTTTTTTCTGTGTATAATGTAGATGAATGTTTATTGTGATTTGAATGCACTCTATCGATGTATGATCGCGCTTGTTTACTCACTCTGATCAAAGCACGAACGTCTACGACTCCTCAATTTCTGATCAGAGGATGGCTATCTTTGATGCCTGAGGAACTCGCAATATCATACTACTCTTCCACTTATTTCAGAACCATACTTCACATTGAATCTGATTTTTAGCAATACTACACACAAACCATTTCTAATCTGTTCGGTGGACTGTACTTTCATTTTTGAGAGTATGAATTAATTTTTAAGATCCTGTTGGGCAATTAGAACACTTAAAAATGTGATTACATTTAGCATAAGCTGTCTATTAGACTATTTTTGCATCTAGCAGCTGATTAGAACGGGAGAGTTGTTTCACAATATTCATGCTCTCTTCTCCGTTCGCGTTCTTCTATCTCCATTGCCCCCATCAGATTGGTATCAGAGCATAGCTCATATAAACCAAGAGATTAAGTTTGTTTCATTTGTATTACTATTATCATGTCTCATATAGATAATTCTTCGTCATCATCCAACGAAGCTAGAGTCATTGACAAGTTCAATGGTTCTAACTTCTACATTTGGAAGGTAAAACTCTGGATGATGTTGATAGATAGAGATCTTTGGGATGTAGTAGAAGGTGTAGACCTAAAACCAGAAGATAGTGATCAAGCAAAGGCATGGAAGATCAAAGATCAGAAGGCCTTAGCATGTATCACACTCAATCTGGCCGACTCCCAAATATCCCACGTTACCACATGCAAAACCTCTAAGGATGCATTAGATTTGTTATCAAATCTCTATGAGACTCATGATGTAACCACTAGATTACATCTTGGAAGGAAGTTCTTTACTCTTAGCATGTCTGATTCTACTGCCATCACTTATCACATCAACAACTTCAAGTCTTTATTGGATCAGTTATCAACTATTTGTGAATCATGCATCTATGGGAAGCACTCTAGAAACAACTTTTCAAAAACACATTCCATCAAAACAAAACATGTATTGGATCTTGTACATAGTGATCTTTGTGGTCCAATGCCAACTCCATCCTTAGGAGATGCAATCTATTTTATCACTTTCATAGATGATTATTCTAGATGGTCTACAGTCATGTTCATTAAGCACAAATCTGAAGCCTTTGAATGCTTCAAGAGATTCAAGGCCATGGCTGAGACACAAATGTCTACAAAAGTGAAGTCACTCCGAACTGATGGTGGTGGCGAATACATCTCCAACGAGATGTCCGACTACATGGCTGAACATGGCATTAGAAGATAGTTCACCACTTTCTCTTTACCTCAACAAAACGGAACTGCAGGAAGGAATAACCGAACTCTTCTCAACTCAGCCAGATCCATGCTGCATCAAGCACACCTACCTGCGAAGTTCTGGATAGAAGCTACTACCACAGCCTGTTACGTGCAGAACAGATCCAGCACCAAAGCCGTCAACAACAAAACTCCTCATGAAGTTTGGCATGGGCACAAGCCTAGTGTCAGCCAGTTAAAAATCTTTGGTTGTATATGTTTTGTTCACATTCCTAAACAACTTAGGAGGAAGCTAGATCATAGGACAAATAAATGTATTTTTATTGGCTATCCTGATGAACATAAAGTTTATGATCCATCCACCAATGTAGTATTTGTCTCTAGGGATGTAATATGGAAGGCTCGAAGAGCGAGCCTCTAAACGCGTTTTGGACGTTTTATGTGAGAAGTGATCTATGGCTTGAAATAGCCGCAAGGGCTTGGTTCGAAAGAATCAATGCTTATCTTGTTCAATTGGGTTTTGCAAACAATTCAGCTGATTGTAATATTTATTCTAAAAATATAGGAGTCCATTCAGTTAACATAGCTCTTTATGTAGATGATGCATTTATTTTGTCTAATGACACTTTTTTATTGCACACTACTAAGAGTGATCTGTCAAAAGAATTTGACATGATTGATCTAGGTGCTGTTCATTCTTTGCTATGAATTCACATTCTAGAAATAGATTTCAAAAGAAAATCTATCTTAGCCAGCATAAATATCTAGAAAATATCCTAGAAAAAAATTTTATGTCTGATTGCAAACTAATTGACACACCAATGGATCCAAGTATAGTATTAACTAAGCCTTCTTGTGTTGATTTCGAAAGTGAAGTACTCGACTTAGAAAATTACCCTTATCATTCACTTATAGGATCTTGAATGTATGTCATATTGTGCACTAAACCAGATCTAGCATACGCTATTAACACGTTAAGTCAATACATGTCTAATCCTAGGATCTCGCATTGGAAAGCATTAAAGAGAGTGATGAAGTACATTCAAGAAAGTCTAGATCACATTTTATGTTATGATGGAAATGATATCAACCCACTCATCTGTTGGGTCGTAGATTTAGTCGGTGAGCAACCCTTCTGTCTGTCAAAGAGGTTAGAACACTTGGATAGAGCCTAACTATGCTAAGATGCTACTTTTATTTGATCTTTACTTTTTTCCTTGACTCTACTCACGTCAACCAAATGTCCGTAGATCCTCACGGACTCGGACAGTTCCTGAGAGGTGTACATCTCAATCATTCTGGACTTCATCAGAAGAACCAGAGAGCCTAGCTGAAGCAATTAACTCCAAGGATGTTGTGAAGTGGCAAGAAGATATGGAAAGTGAGTACAACTCACTTTTGACGAATCAGACCTGGACACTGGTCGACTTTCCCACTCACAAGAGAGTTATTGACAACAAGTGGATCTTCAAGAAGAAGATCAACTCTAATGGTTCCATTGCTAAATGGAAAGCACGACTGGTGGCTAAAGGATTCACTGAAGTCCAAGGAGTGGATTATCAAAAAAATTTCAGTCCTATTGTCAAGATGCAGTCACAAGACTCTGATTGCGTTAGCAATTGCAAAAGACCTTGAAATGCATCAAATGGATGTTAAGACAACATTTCTCAACGACAATGTCAAAGAGGAGCTGTATATTCCAACCGGAAGGATTCAAAGTCAAAGCCAAGAGCACAAAGTGTGCAAGCTACACAAAGCAATCTACGGTCTAAAACATGCCGCAAGATCATGGTTCGATAGAATCAACTCTTATCTCATTCAATTGGGATTTGCAAACAATTTAGCCAACTGTAATGTTTATTTGAAGCATATAGGCACTAATTTAGCTCACATAGCTCTTTTATCCATTTATGGTCCTAATTGTATTTTCTTTCACATGGTACTAGAGAAAAGTTTTTGATCAATATTTGAGTCCAAATAAAAATTTCGAGTTTTTTGAGTTAGTTTTGGAAGGGCAAGTTTTAACAATTGGTAACGCTGAAAATTTGACATTGTTTTTTAGCTTTAGTAACACTGGAAATTTGAAATCAATAATTGGTTTTTAGCCTTAGGTATCTTTCCCACATGTGTGGAAGTGTGCAAGACTAGAGAGGAGGCCATTTCTATGAGTTAATCTCAAATTAGCATGTTTGTAGATTTTGATGAAATTTTTTGCAATGGGTGTAGAAAAATCTATAAGGATTTCAAATATATGGGTAGATTTGAGATTGGATCATCAAATCTAATGTTTTGATCTGATTTTAAGGTGACAAATTTTTTTTAGGCCTGATCAGAGATCATAATGTGGAGTCCTAGGAGAATAGATCTTGTGTTGCTTGTAGGAGTCAAAATTCTCAATTTTGTGTGTGTAGAATTGACATGATTGTGTGAAGCTCAAATTGATTCTAGTCAAGATTTATTTATGAGAGTGTTCGGGTAAAGTTTTTATCCCAGTAAGTGTCTCAGGGAGAAGTCCATATTTGAGTGTACAATCTTGGTTGAGATCTTGGTAAATCTCTAGATGTCAATTTCTTCAAATTGTTCATACTAGTCAAACTAGGACATAGATTGGTATCAAAACTTATCAAATCCAATCAAACTCTTAAGGTTAAAGACTTTGGATTTGAGTGAGTCCAATAGGGGTATTTGAATCTGATCTTTATGTGTTTAGATTCAATTCTTGTGAACCTTAAGTTTTGGGATCTAGGCAAGGTCCTTTTTTCAAGGTGACTAGATTTTGATGAAGATTGTTTCTAAGATTTGTGATCTAGATCTTTCTAGATCTTTCTAGATTTTTGATACATTCAAATATATTTTCTTGAGGATCACATAATAAATTTGTAGAGTCATTTCACAAGTGCATACTATGTTCAAGAATTTTGGGCAAAGATTGATTTTAAGATTTGTGATCAAGATCTTTTGTAGATCTTTCCTATTTTTGATTGGTTCAAATCTAATTTATTGAGGATCACAAAATCAATATAGAATCATTTCACAAGTATGTACTTTTTTTACAAGTACTTCCTCATCATGGCATCAATAGGAGGCTACCTATTGGAGGCAAGTAAAAGATTCAAGTGCTACTTTTGTGGTAAAAGAGGAAAATTGACAAAGGAGTGCTTCAAAAGGAAGGAGTCACAAGGAAAGCAAGAAAATCAAGTTCAAGAAGGTGGTAATAGTGACCTTGAGGACTCACTTATGGTGTCTAATTTTCCTTCAACAAGCTTCAAATGTGAAGATGAGTCTCGGTGGATAGATAGTGGGGCTACCTCCCACATGACAAGTCACAAAGTCTATTTATCTCAACTCTTACCTTTCGTTGGGTCTAATAAATTCATTCTTGATGCAAATGATTGTGAAATCAAGACTTAGGGATAGGGGTTAGTCCATATGTGTCTTGGATCTACCAAGAATTCCAAGCTTGAGGGTGTTCTTTATGTTACCAAAGGGATCATGTTTGGAAGGCTTTTTAGGTTTAATGCTTATGTGAGAGCTAATCATGATGGATTGATGGTTGAGGAGGAGATAGAATAAGTTGATTCATGTAAAAAGAAACTGGATATTTCCAATCTTTCCATCATGGATGCTATGTGCAAGGAGTCTACTCTTGAGATTCCTAAATATTTGGAAAAAGGTATTTATGTGAGGGAGGCATGTGATTTGGCTAAAACACCTAAGTTGCTATTTCCAAGTTCTACCACAAAGTTATGAACATCATTGAAACATATCCACTCAAAGGTGCATTTTGGAAATGCAAGAGGCAATAGTGAATCTACTTATTTTGAACCTTTCATAGTTCATGATGATAGATAAGATTTGTTCTATTTATTATCATTAAGAGCTATAATGATGTTTAACATCTTGTGTAGATGTGTTAAAATAATGAAGTTGGAAGCTTCTACAGCTATATCATCATTTGTTGATGAAGCAACTTCATGTGAAAGCTATGATGCTTTGTTGGAGTACAAGACTTTGGAGTTTTGTGATTTTTCATTGGAAAGCATGTCATTAGCATATGATTGGTGTATTCATCTACTTGCTCTTGAATTTTATGCAAGTAAGAGTGGTTACTTCATCCATGAATTGGATGATTGTGTTTTTTCATGTTTTGAGACATTTTGTAAGATTCTTATGAGAATAAGTGAATCATCCTCAAAGGAAACTTATATTCATAAGCAAGTATGTAGCCTCATTGAGTTTAAGACCACTTTTGAATACATGATTTGAGAAATGATGCAAAATATTTGTTATTTTAGCAAGCATAATCTTGGAAATCTTAGTATGCTTAATCCTTGTGACCATCATGAGGCAATGTGGCCTTGGGTTTTTCTCAAGGAAGAGTAGCCATTTTTAAGGAGGGGGAGCTTTGGGATCAAGGAACTTTTCCAAGCATGGAAGGAACCAATGGCAATGGTGCTAGGATGCTGGAATACTCTTCATGGCATTTGGGAATGGATTTCCATCAAGGAGGTCTTATCATGGTTGTGGTGATCGTGTTGTTGGGAATTTGAATGGGATGGATGAATTCTTTGGTGCATGAACTATGTCTATCGAATTTGAGCTATCATTGATAATTCAACAACAGCTCTACCTAATCCAAGCTTCGATGTCACAAGGATTCAAACAATTGATTCCATAGACACACACAGAATCATTCAATTACAGAAGTGTGGTATCAAGTCAGATAAGAATAGCACTATCAACATACACCATTAGTCATAAAAGCAATTCAATCTACAAATTATGTATCTACAAAATTCACTCAAACAAAAACAAAAATGACACGACATGACATGACTCATATACAATGAGTTCGATTAAGTCAAAAGTGTGTACATGTGTCAATGCAATCAGATGCACAATCTCTATGATACAATACTATGGAGAGAGAGAGAGAGAGAGAGAGAGAGAGAGAGAGAGAGAGAGAGAGAGAGAGAGAGAGAGAGAGAGAGAGAGAGAGAGAGAGAGAGAGAGAGAGAGAGAGAGAGAGAGAGAGAGAGAGAGAGAGATCGAATAACGTGCTATGTTCCATGTATAGATTTGCTGATTTTTTATTAACTTTTACATTGATGCGCTATCAATTATTTATACATGGTAGCTATACACTTAAAAGAATGCTAAATTGATGTAATTACAAGACAGATTAAGGCACTACATTCCGTTGTTAGCTATCTCTCTAGAGAATCTAATTCTGTTAGAGTTCTACGAAAATCATGGGGTCATAGACAGTCAAATATTCAAATCAGTAGGTGATGAACGACAATGTTAAAAATTCACAATTCTAGCTTGACTAGTTTTGGTCATATGACTTGTAAATAGTTAGATGGTCATGATGTGGCTTGTCACACGTGCCAAATAGCATAGGATTCCATTCATAAGGATGTTCTCAAGTAGACCTAAGTGTTAGAACCTTTGGAATGAGTCCAAATTATGCTTAGATACAAGGGAGAAAAAATAGGAGCTATTTTTGGTAATTTTTGCATTGTTGAGGGATCTCCAAGATTCCAACCCTAACTTGGTAGGGATGAAAGATCCACCAAAATTAGCATTAGGGATAGGTTTAGGGCTACTCATACCTGCCCAAAACCGTGATGGATCATGTATATATAGGTGATGATATCTCACCAAAATCAATCAAGCAATTTCATGATTTTTCTCTCATAATGGTGCAATTGCTCTCTATGTTCATAATTGTTTGAGTACTTGTGATTACTAATGATTATAGGATTGAATGTAGGTCTGGTGTACAGTACTCAGACTGTGGGAGGCCGTACTTTCACACGTGTGAAGCCTTCTTCAAGGATTTGGGCCATTTAGTGAGGTTCAAGCATAGATTTTTGATGGATTTTGATGGTTCAACTTGTGCTAATCTTATGAAATCATAATCTATTGTTTCCCTCATAATTTCAAGTGTTTTAGGATCCTTATTTGCTGTAATTTTTACATGGTATCAGAGCCTAAAGGCTGAAATGAGCTAAATCCTTGGTTTTCATTCAATTTGATCACCATTTTTGATCTAAATCTTGTGTAGATTGGATCTTAGCATCTAGTATTGATTCTAGAACTCAAAGTGAGTCAAATACATTGGAGATTGGTGTTGTGTGACTTCATTTGCAGGTGTTTAGGTGTCTAAAACCAGAGGCAAAGTTGAATTCAATTCACATTACCAAGATAGCAAGTTTTGCTCGCTCCAAGCATTGATTTCTAAGCGAGTTTTGGAGGTGATTTCATAGAGGAGGCTTTCTAGCATTCAAGGAGAGGGAAGATCAGAGTTTTGGGGACTCTTCAAGGCTATTCTAAGGTGTAGTAGGCACCTCCTAAAGTGATTTAGGTTCAGTCCAACCATTGCTTGACTTATGCACCAAATTAGATCAATTTTTCATCAATTTTGATCATTTTTTGCTTGTGATTGGATAGTAGATTGTGTTGCATCCTCATTAAGTTCCATTTAGATCTTTTACAAGTGATTTTGGAAGTATATTAGGTTGCTGAAATTCACTCTTGATCAGATCATTTGGAAGCTTTAATGTTCTTTATAGAAAGAGGGGCAATTCTACTAGTATTGTCTACTTCAATCAAGCAAGTGCATTGTTTCTAGTATTCTATGATTTGATTTTGTTAGAGATCATTCTTAGATCTTTATAGGAATTCTATTACTGATCTTTTCAAGTCCCTAAGAAGTGGGATAAGGTAGACCTTCAATCAAATCAATAGAAGTAACCTTCATTTGTGTCAAGTCCTTGATTAGGAGACTAGATGGCATCTATAAATGCATATCTTTTGGATACTAATGAAAGGCTCAACAAAACTAACTATTCCATATGGAAAGTTAGAATGGAATCTATCATGATCATGCAAGATATGATGGAAATTGTAAATGGTAAGGAGGGTGAACCTATTCATCCTCAAGAAAAAGCCAAATACATCAAGAGGTGCAATGTTGCACTACATTGCATAAAAATGAATGTTGCAAATGAGCTCTTAAGAGAGGTAGGAGATTGCACTTCAGCTCAAGATGCTTGGGAGACTTTGCAAAAGGTCTATGAATCCAAGAACCAAACTAGAATGTTAGCTTTGAAGAATCAAATCTATAGAAGCTATCAAAAGAAAGGAGAGAGTGCACATACTTTTGTCCTAAGAGTAAAGGAATTGAACAAAGAGCTAGCCTTTATAGGTGACCCTATCAAGGATGAAGAGCTTGTTCAACTCATATTGAATGGACTAAGCTTTGAATTTGACAATTTGGTTCAGGGATATGCAATTATGGGTAAGCTACCCATACTTGAAGAACTCCAAGGCACACTCATGGCCGAGGAATCAAGAAGGAGCCAAATGCAAGAGAGGATGGATAGGCTTTCCATCCAAGGTGGATATGACCAAGCTCTCTTCACCAAAGGCAAAGGCAAGTCCAAAGGCAAAGGATCAACATTCAAGAAGTCTACAAAGCTTGAGAATCAAGAAGGACCCCCAAAGGCATCTCCATCAACCACCAAAGTCAAGAAGGACAAATCAAAGGTGAAGTGCTACTATTGTAGCAAGATGGGGCATTATGCCTCGGAATGCTTCAAGAGGAAGCAAGATCAAAGCCAAGCCAACATGAGAAAAGAGGAGGAGGAGGAGAGTTCACATGAAGACTCTCTCATGATGTCCATATTTTCTTCAACAAGCTTCAAAGGAGAAGATCCTTGGTGGATTGACTCGGGTGCTAGTTCACACATGACTAGTAAAAGGGAGTTTTTCTCTTCTCTCTTATCTTATGATGGACCTATAAAGTCTATCTATACAGCAAATGATGAAGCTTGTAAGATTGAAGGAGTTGGTAGCATTACCCTTTGCTTAGGATCTTCCAAAAAGATCAACATAGAAGGTGTTTTGTACATTCCTACAATAACAAAGAATCTACTAAGTGTTGGCCAAATGGTAGACAATGGTTTCAATGTTGACTTTGCTTCAAATGAATGTTTCATCAAGAAGAAGGGTAAGATAGTGGCTAAGGGCACTAGACTTGGCAAACTTTATAAGCTGGATACATTTGTGGATACTAATGTTGTCATGTTGGCCGAGAAGAGCAAGATATCTACCTTTACTTTATGGCACAAAAGACTTGGACATGTCAACTCGGGTTCCATGGAGGCTATGATCAAGGAGGAGTATGCTTTAGGCCTACCAAGGTCTATTGGGAAGGAAGACAAGGTTTGTGAAGCTTGTGCCTTATCCAAGGCACATAACAAGGTGTTTCCTAACTCCATCACAAAGTCATCTCATCCTCTTGACCTCATACACTCGGATGTGCACATTGCTAGCACCAAATCTAATGGAGGTTCATCCATGTTTTTAACCTTCATTGATGACTACTCAAGATATTGTTGGGTGTTCTTACTTTCTTTCAAGTCTCAAGTATTTGATACTTTTGTAAAGTTCAAGTTGTCTGTGGAAAAGCATCATAATCATAGCATCAAGATTCTTAGAAGTGACAATGGTGGAGAATTCATCTCCAATGAGTTCAAGGCCTTTTGGAGGAGGAAGGGATCAAGAAAGAGACTTCTTGTCCTTACACTCCTCAACAAAATGGAGTTGCTGAAAGAAGGAATAGAACATTATGTGAATGTTCTAAGGCTTTAAGATTAGATGCTTGTTTGCCCAAATCCTTTTGGGGTGAGTCTCTTGTATGTGCAAACTACTTGATGAATAGGGTGTCTTGCAAAGCAATTGAAGGCAAAACTCCTTATGAGATGTTGTATGGAAAGAAACCCAATCTTAATCACTTGAAAGTTTTTGGGTGTATATGTTATGTGCATGTGCCATTGGAAACAAGAACCAAGGAGGATCCATCTTCCACAAGAGGGATCATGCTTGGATATGCAAGCTCAAGCAAGGGCTACAAAGTCTATCTCCCATCCTTGAACAAATTTGTTGTTTCAAGGGATGTCATCTTTGATGAACATCATATGCATATGCTTGAAGAAGGCTCAAGTTCTCCAACAATCAAGAAGAAGATGGCCGAGGAGCAAGATCTTGGTTTTGAGGAGGAGCTCATGGAGGAGCAAGCACCAAACCCACCTATCACACCAAGGAGATCTTCAAGGGCAAAAGTGGAGCCATCAAGGCTCACATATCAAGGCAAAGGACAGCAAGTTGAGGGTATCTCATCCACTTCTTATGCTTTATCTAGTTTTGAAGAACCGTCTAATGTTGAAGATGCATTGAACTCCAAAGAATGGTATAAAGCTATGTTGGATGAGTATGATGCCTTGATTGAGAATGAAACTTGGTTGCTTGTTGAGAGACCTCAAAGGAATGTAATAAGATGCAAGTGGGTCTTCAAGCTTAAGTTGAATGCAAATGGGAATGTTAACAAACATAAAGCAAGATTAGTTGCAAAAGGTTATGCTCAAGAGAGAGGGATAGACTATGAGGAAAATTTTGCACCCGTGGCCAAGATGGTCACAATAAGACTGATCATTGCACTTGCATCACATTTTGGATGGATTCTATGTCAAATGGATGTCTCTAATGCTTTCTTGAATGGCTTTTTGGAAGAAGATATCTATATGGAGCAGCCACAAGGGTTCATCAAGCATGGAATGGAGAACAAAGTATGCCATCTCCAAAGAAGCATCTATGGCTTGAAGCAAGCCTCGAGATCTTGGAATTCAAGACTACATTGCTATCTTATTTCACTTTCTTTTGTTCAAAGTGAATATGATCCTACTCTTTACATTAAGTTTGATGATGTTGGTATTGTACTTTTACTCATTTATGTAGATGACATCATCATTAGTGGAAATAGTGTTGATGGTATTGAAAAAATCAAGATAGATCTATCCTTAGAGTTCAAGATGGTAGATCTAGGATGTCTTCACTTCATCTTAGGCATAGAAGTACTTAGAGGGTCTGATTTTATCTTTATAAGTCAAGTAAACTATGCTCAAAGTCTTCTGAAGAAGTTTAAGATGGAAGTATGCAAAAGTGTTGACACACCAATGGAGCAAGATGTAAAAGTGCCAAATGAAGATGATGAAAGATCCTTCATGGACATCACTTTGTTTAGGCAACTTATAGGTTCCTTAATGTGGATCACTACAACTAGACCAGATCTTAGCTTTAGTGTATGTAGGTTGAGCCAATCCATGCAAAAGCCATTGAATATCCATTGGAAAAAGGCTAAGAGGATTCTAAGATACATCTCGGGTACATTGGATTTTGGGATTCTATATAGAGGAGATGTGATTAACCTTCATGCATTTAGTGATTCAGATTTTGCAGGGGACAAGAGGGATAGGAAATCAACAAGTGCCTTTTCAACTTTCATAGGAGAAGGTGTGGTTTCATGGCTTTCAAAAAAGCAAGAAACTATATCTCTATCTTCAACCGAGGCCGAGTACAAAGCTTTGACAACCACTACAAAGGAGGTACTTTGGATCAAGAGATTATTGGTGGAACTAAAGATCATGGATTCAGAGGAGGCACCAATCATCTACAATGACAATATATCAGCCCAACACCTTGCATCTAACCCAATCTTCCATGCAAGATCTAAGCACATTGAGATATGCCATCACTTTGTGAGAGAAATGGTGCAAGCCAAGGAGATTGCTTTGGAGCATGTTCCAAGCAATGAATGTGTAGCTGATCTACTTACTAAACCACTTCAAAAGACACCTTTTATGAAGTTCAGATCATCACTTGGAGTGATTAGTAAAGCAATGATTGAACCAAGCTAGATAGTGAGGAGGAGTGTTAAAAATTCACAATTCTAGCTTGACTAGTTTTGGTCATATGACTTGTAAATAGTTAGATGGTCATGATGTGGCTTGTCACACGTGCCAAATAGCATAGGATTCCATTCATAAGGATGTTCTCAAGTAGACCTAAGTGTTAGAACCTTTGGAATGAGTCCAAATTATGCTTAGATACAAGGGAGAAAAAATAGGAGCTATTTTTGGTAATTTTTGCATTGTTGAGGGATCTCCAAGATTCCAACCCTAACTTGGTAGGGATGAAAGATCCACCAAAATTAGCATTAGGGATAGGTTTAGGGCTACTCATACCTGCCCAAAACCGTGATGGATCATGTATATATAGGTGATGATATCTCACCAAAATCAATCAAGCAATTTCATGATTTTTCTCTCATAATGGTGCAATTGCTCTCTATGTTCATAATTGTTTGAGTACTTGTGATTACTAATGATTATAGGATTGAATGTAGGTCTGGTGTACAGTACTCAGACTGTGGGAGGCCATACTTTCACACGTGTGAAGCCTTCTTCAAGGATTTGGGCCATTTAGTGAGGTTCAAGCATAGATTTTTGATGGATTTTGATGGTTCAACTTGTGCTAATCTTATGAAATCATAATCTATTGTTTCCCTCATCATTTTAAGTGTTTTAGGATCCTTATTTGCTGTAATTTTTACAGACAAATTGATAATAGCTTTGACAAATTTCTTTGAAAAAATATTAGACAATAAGTTCAACAACTGTCGATTCGAGTGTCTTTGATGGTAGGTTTGATTCGAGATTTTGTCGAGCAGATGCATGTTTGCAATTTTTGTGTATTTCTATAGACTGTTCGATGAGTTGTGTATTTCTGTAGACTATGCGACAATAGAGATATTTACATACAACAAATGAAAGGATGTAGATTACTTATAGGATTAGGGAGAGAGAGAATAGAAATCCAACATGTGCATCAAAGTTTAGTTCTATTGGCTAATTCTTAGACTTTTGTACATGCAAATGATGTATTTATTAAGCCAAAATCAGCCCTTGAAGTTATGTATAGTTTGTCATAGTTTAATCAAGCTGTTTTTTGAGGAGTGTGTCGTACCATACCAACAGGGTTAATATAGATTTTTAAAGTAAATAATGTCATTCCCATAGAGGACGGCGTTAGAAAGTTATATTTTTTGTACAATTATGGCAAGTGGTTTCGAGTGTTATTTAGGTTGTCGACAGACATTAAAAAGTAACCAATATTACTTATGTTTGGGATGGGTAGTGTTAATAAATTTAGAACAACAATCTGGCCTCTATCAAATTAGATGAAGCGCATTCTACAGATGAGATGTTATCAGAGTAGTACAACGGCACTACACTCTGGCTGATTAAGGTGTCAACAGAGAATCGAGAATTGTTCGATGTATTCGCGACTGTGCAGACAATTAATTAGTCGTGTTCGCAAACTATTTGTTTCTAGACAGAAGTCCTCAACAACTAAAGTCCAACTTAATGGTTAAAGAACACGAAGAGTTTTAGAATACGTTAGAAACTTATGTCAATGCCAATCAGGAAGACAGATCAGAGACTTAATTCTTCAGACAGGGACTGTCGTCTCATATGTATACATACAACTTTATTCAATGATCGTGCTAGACTACACCAAAGATAGTCGTTATTCGAGTGCCGAAAAGAAAGTATTCACGACAGACGAATAAGATGGTTTCAAGATAGTTCTTTAGAACATGCTCAACAGAAACACAACAAACGACTGTAATACACTAGAGCGTCTTTCTGATCAGAGAGAAATTCATGAAATGCGTTAGAGATTGTTAGTAGACTCCAGATCACTCACACTCAGTATTGCGGAGAACAAAGATAAGAGAGAATAACTCACAAAACTCTATTCACTTATTCAATCTCTTACATAAGCATAAACTCTTCTCTCTCGATGATCGAGACTGAAGTGTGAGATCAATATATGTTCTACGGGGTGAACAAACACACCTCTAAAACAACAGGTGCGTCGCTCCCGTGAAAGGGTCTAGTTAACGATTAGACTGAGAATAAGTTCACCTATACCATAGGAAGTATACTCAACTATGAGTTAAAGTTACTCTAGTTTATCATGTCTTTTCGTATCTAGTCGTTTTGTATGGACAACCTAGTAAAGGTTGTCCAAGACAATGTCTTTTCCTTTAAAAGGTTTTGCCCTTAATTACAAGGCAAGTACTTAGGAGATATATTCCCAAAAAATGACTTTGGCCTCTTGCATCGATTTAAAGAGGACTGGACGGATGCTAGGCAGATTCCTGCGCGTGCTTTCCAAATAATATTAGAGCTCGAACCTGATGCGGAAGCCATTGTTCGAATGTTTAACGATAGCTTCGTAGATCGCAATACTTCTTAAAAAAAGTGCTTTGATCGCAAAGAGTGAGCGCAGAAAAGCATAAACTTCGCAGGTAGAAAGTGTAAAGAGAAAAAATGGAAAATAACTCTGATAAGTAGTAGCGGTGTGGAAGGGATGATGACGTGGCATGGTGACTTGACATCTGTCTCTTTCATTTATGGAGGACGTCCATGGCTCAGTGTTTGAAACTATAATTTGCCAGATCGATCTTTAATGAAGGAAGACCGTTTGGAAAAAGAAAGAAAATAAATTAAGGAAAAACAATATCTGTGAGCGTACACACGTGTGAATAATGATGATCACGTGGCCATCATCTTAAATGGAGGGATACAAAAAGTAGGTCGAGAGATTCTCAAAAGATTCTCAAAAATATGCTAGAAAGATTCTAGAAAGTTTCGAAGGATCTTAAAAAAAAATGTTACAGAAGCTCACAAAAATTTCTTGAAAATTTTAGCAACATACTAGAAAATTTCTAGAAAAACTGGAGATAATGCTAGAAAAATTCTCGAAAACGATTTACAAAAATTTGATTAACAATTTTAATGTCACAAAAAAAAATCTTGAAAAGTTCTCGAAAATACTTTTAAAATGATATTGAAAGATTGAGATAAGTCAAGAAAATTTCTCAAAAATTTCTAGAAAGAAAAAAAATAAAAGAAATGTCGCGAAAAAAAATTTAGACAAGATAAAAGAAAATTCGAGATTATTTTCAGAAAAATAATAAGAATAAAAAAAAAAAAATTCTGGTCAAAGGTAGTATTTCTTCAGTCTGGACCCGTTAATACGTGTCGGTAATAGTTCACCTTCAAGTGATTGAAGTTGCACAGAACCATTGTCAAACACCTCTATGACTTTATACGGTCCAAGCCATCGCATATGGAGTTTTCCAAGGAACTTTTGATGGCGACTGTCATATATCAGCGCATAATCTTCAGTTTTAAGATCACATTTTTTTATATGACTGTCATATTTCTTCTTTTCTTGTTTCTGGATTTCCTCCATTAGTTTTTGTGAAGTCTCTCGAGCTTCAGCTAGTTCTTCAATATTAGTCAACCTTCCATTTATTAATCCTGCATCTGTTCGTTGAGCTTGAATACGAAAGGTTTTCACCTCTAATTCAATTGGCAAGATAGGATGCATACCATATGTAAGGAAATATGGTGTCTGTTTCGTCGTGATTTTCTCTGTGTTGCGATAAGCCTAGAGAATTGATGGTAGTTTTTGATCCCTATCCGTTGCATCTGCAATAGTAATTTTACTCAGGATCTTACATAAGATTTCATTAGCTCTTTCTGTCAACCCGTTTGCTTTTGGATTATACGGTGTAGTTTTTCTATGTTTGGTCAGAAAATAGGTTGTCAGCAACCGTATCGTATCATTTAAAAAATGTGTTTCTCGATCACTTACTAGTTCGAGTGGACAACCATATCTTGTGATTATACTTTTGAATAAGAATGTCGCGACACTTTTCGCATCGTTTCGTTTCGTCGCCTCTGCTTCAACGTTCTTGGTAGCATAATCCGTGGCAACTAGAATATAACAACATTTCGCGGGTAACAGGTTTGATTGGACCGACAAAGTCAATCCCCCACTTCTCGAATGGTGCAAGAGGCAAGATTGGTGTCAACGGCCAATTCATTGCTTTTGTAGGCTTACCAAATCTCTGGCATGGATCACATGAACGAATAAAATTTGGTACATCCTTGAACATTGTTGGCCACCAATACTTGGCAGTCAATATCTTATTAACTGTATTCCTCAAAGCAAAATGTCCGCCAGCATCTTCTGAGTGTAAGGCTTTAATGACCTTTTTAATGTCTTCAGTTTCGAGACATCTTCGTAGTTGATGGTCAGCACCAAGCTTGTACAGAACATTGTTAATAATTGTATAAGGTGCTACCTTATATTGAAAAACTATCTTTTGCTCCAAATCATAAGCATTCGGATATATCTGATCCTTGAGATAAATAATAATATCAGAATATAACAAATTTGTAGATGAAATCTCGAATAAATGCTCGTCTAGAAAATCATCATTGATAGGGTCTTCAAGTTTTCCGGTGCTGAGTCGCGATAGATAATCAGCATTCGTATGATATTTTCCTTGACGAAGCTCTACTTGATAAGTAAATTCTTCAGAAGTAGAACCCATCGAGCAATTCGCCTTGATAGATCTGGTTTATTTACAAGATACTTAAGAGCATAATGATCCACATGAAAAATAAATGCATATCCCAACAAATAATGCCAAAAAATTTTAAGAGTGAAAATCATGTCAAGTGCTTCCCTTTCTGTAGCCGAATAATTCTTCTCTGATGCACTGAGCTGTCGACTCGCATAGTAGATGGGATGATCCTTCTTCTGGTCATCCTTCTGGCTTAGACAGACGCCAATAGCAAATGCAGAAACATCCACATAACTGTGAAATAAAATAGCCCAGTTGGGTGGTCTCAAAATAGGAGCATCAGTCAATCTTTGCTTAAGATCTTCGAATGCTTTCTGCTATTCATTTGTCCACAAGTATTCTACTTGTTTCTTCAGTAGATGTGTAAGAGAGGCAGCAATAGAAGCATGATTTTGAATAAATCTCCTATAATAGCCAACATGTCCTAAGAAAGCTCTTAGCTCACGTAAATTTGTTGGTATCTGGAGATTCCTTATAAGCTCGACTTTATCTTTGTCGACTTCTATTCCTCTGTTACATATTCTGTGTCCGATCAATATTCCTTCTTTCATACCAAAAAAACATTTCTCTGGATGAAGAGATAAACAAGTATCTCGACACCGTTGCAATGTTAGTTTCAGCTTCTGCAGGTGTGTCTTTATATCACTGTATACAGCTGTATACACATAAATCATCAATAAATATTTTGAGAAAAGTTCTCAAGAAAGCAGCGAAGATTAACATCATAATTCGTTGAAAAGTCTTTGGAGCGTTACAAAGACCAAAGGGCATTTTGTTGTAGGCATAAGTGCCCCAATCCGTAGTGAATGTGGTCTTTGAATGGTCCTCCTTTCGCACTCCAACCTGATTATATCCAGAAAAGTCGTCATAGAAACTATAACACTCTTTACCAGCAACCCGATCTAGGATGGAATCAGTGAACGGCAGAGGATGATGGTCCTTCCTTGTGGCAGCATTGAGTTTGTGGAAATCCTGGCATATTTGTATTTTGCCAGTCTTCTTCTTTGGGACGACAACAATGGGTGAAACCCATTCACTACTTAAGACGGGATAGATTATACCTGCCTTAAGATGCTTGTTAAGTTCGTCCTTAACCATGAGAGAGTACACAATACTGTCTCTGTCGAATAGGTACAACATCTTCCTTAAGATCAATTCGGTGCTCTCCGAATTTTGCAAGTATACCCTTCAAATCGTCGAGCGACCAGGCAAAAACGTCTTGATACTCCTTCAATAGTTCAGTGAATTCCACTAACTCTGATTCTCCAAGTGACTTCAAAACATGCACAAATCCTGGCATCGTTTCATTTCGTTGCCTCTGCTTCAACGTTCTTGGTAGCATAATCTGTGGCAACAAGAATATAACGACATTTCATATGTCGGGTAATAAGTTTCATTGGACCGACAAAGTCAATCCCCCACTTCTCGAATGGTGCAAGAGGCAAGATTGGTGTCAACGGCCAATTCATTGCTTTTGTAGGCTTACCAGATCTCTGGCATGGATCACATGAACGAATAAAATTTGGTACATCCTTGAACATTGTTGGCCACCAATACTTGGCAGTCAATATCTTATTAACTGTATTTTTCAAAGCAAAATGTCCGCCAGCATCTTCTGATTGTAAGGCTTTAACGACCTTTTTAATGTCTTCAGTTTCGAGACATCTTCGTAGTTGATGGTCAGCACCAAGCTTGTACAATACATTGTTAATAATTGTATAAGGTGCTACCTTATATTGAAAAACTATTTTTTGCTCCAAATCATAAGCATCCGGATATATCTGATCCTTAAGATAAAGAATACTATCAGAATATAATGAATTTGGAGATGAAATCTTGAATAAATGTTCGTCTGGAAAATCATCATTGATAGGGTCTTCAGTTTTTTCGGTGCTGAGTCGTGATAGATAATCAGCATTCGTAGGATATTTTCCTTGATGAAGCTCTACTTGATAAGTAAATTCTTGCAGAAGTAGAACCCATTGAGCAATTCGTCCTGATAGATCTGGTTTATTTACAAGATACTTAAGAGCATAATGATCCACATGAAAAATAAATACATATCCCAGCAAATAATGCTGAAATTTTTTAACAGTGAAAATCATGCCAAGTGCTTCCCTTTTTGTAGCCGAATAATTCTTCTCTGATGCACTGAGCTGTCGACTCGCATAGTAGATGGGATGATCCTTCTTTTGGTCGTCCTTCTGGCTTAGACAGACGCCAATAGCAAATGCAGAAACATCCACATAACTGTGAAATAAAATAGCCCAGTTGGGTGGTCTCAGAATAGGAGTATTAATCAACCTTTGCTTAAGATCTTCGAATGCTTTCTGTTGTTCATTCGTCCACAAGTATTGTACTTGTTTCTTCAGTAGATGTATAAGAGAGGCAGCAATAGAAGCATGATTTTGAATAAATCTCCTATAATAGCCAACATGTCCTAAGAAAGCTCTTAGTTCACGTAAATTTGTTGGTATCTGGAGATTCCTTATAAGCTCGACTTTATCTTTGTCGACTTCTATTCCTCTGTTACATATTCTGTGTCCGAGCAATATTCCTTCTTTCATACCAAAAAAACATTTCTCTGGATGAAGAGATAAACAAGTATCTCGACACCGTTGCAATGTTAATTTCAGCTTCTGAAGGTGTGTCTTTATATCATTGTATACATAGAAATCATCAATTAATATTTCGAGAAAAGTTCTCAAAAAGGCAGCGAAGATTAACATCATAATTCGCTGAAAAGTCGCTGGAGCGTTACAAAGACCAAAGGGTATTTTGTTGTAGGCATAAGTGCCCCAATCCGTAGTGAATGTGGTATTTGAACGATCCTCCTTTCGCACTCCAACCTGATTATATCCAAAAAAGCTGTCACAGAAACTGTAACGCTCTTGACTAGCAACTTGATCTAGGATGGAATCAGTGAAAGGCAGAGGATGATGGTCCTTCCTTGTGGCAGCATTGAGTTTGCGGAAATCCTGGCATATTCTTATTTTTCCAGTCTTCTTCTTTGGGACGACAACGATGGGTGAAACTCATTCACTACTTAAGACGGGATAGATTATACCTGCCTTAAGATGCTTGTTAAGTTCGTCCTTAACCATGAGAGAGTACTTAGGATTGAGACGAAGTTGTCTCTGTCGAATAGGTACAACATCTTCCTTAAGATCAATTCGGTGCTCTCTAAATTCTGTAGGTATACCCCTCAAATCGTCGAGCGACCAGGCAAAAACGTCTTGATACTCTTTCAATAGTTCAGTGAATTGCACTAACTCCGATTCTCCAAGTGACTTCGAAACATGCACAAATCTGCCAGGTGCAAGTTCAATCAGTGCAGTACAATCTGGTAAAATGATACCTTCTGTCATACTGGCCTTGGTATGGCCATGAATGTCACGCATGGTTGACTCCACAAATGTTTTCTTGTCATCAACCTGGTTCTTATTACCAAATTCGTGTTCAGATTCGTCACTCGAATCGTTAGACTCTTTCGAGTTCGTGTCTGCAACGTTAATTTCTTCTTACGAAACATCTGCTTCAACGTCGCAGGCATCGAAGAATTCTTTGGCATCAACATTCTCATAACATTCAAAGTACTGCACTTCAATATCAGATCCATTGGAAAAAATATTCAAGGCATACGAAGATTCTTCTGATATAAAGCTGGTGTCGGACAAAGGAGTTTCACCTTCATAATTGTCACAACTCCAGGTTATGATTTGTTCTGCTGGGTTACCTCGTTTATTGGTCTCACCAGTCTGAAATCTCAGCTCTCTAGATTTCCAATGTACACTTGCGTTTGATTGATAAAGCCAAGATTGTCCAATCAGCACAGAATAGGATGACAAACCGAGTGGTTTGATAACAATGAAATTCATTGTGAATGGCTTGGCTTGAATGTAGACAATGACATCCTTCAGTTCTCCAACATGTTTTCGTCATGTCGAATCAGCTAACTTGATGTTTCGTTGTGTCGATTGAATGTCAGTCAGTCCCAGAGCATGAGTTGTGTCTTCTGTTATTATATTTACATTGGAACCAGAGTCAATTGGCACTTTTTTGATCAAGCATCCTGCAATGGTAATATCAATCTTAGGTGCACCGAGATCACCTAAATCGATAGACAAAACACTAGCATTTGGGAGAGAAATGTTTTTCTTCTTTTTGGGCACCGAAAGGCCTTTCAGTTGCTTTCTGCAATAAGTGTTATCTGCCAATAGCTGTTCAAAAGTAATGTTCGAACGAAGGGATCCAATATCAGTCACGATGTCATATTCTTTTGTCTTTGATTTCGAGGTTGGTTTATCAATAACAACACTATAGGCAATTTCGGCTTCGCGATTTCTTTGTCCTCTTCCTTGAAAGTGACCACCCTTTCTGTAGCAGCTGTCTGAAGTTCAACGTTGATAATTTCCTTTGCTTCTACCGAGATATCTTTTGCAAATAACTTTGCAGCATTGCGGTCATAGTCAGGGTCATTTTTGAGATCTTCCTTAGTCGTAGATTTGTTTGTTGTTTTGCTAGAGGATTTATTCTTTGAGGATTTTCTGCACTTTGTCAAAGATTTCTGATCAGGTTTCGAGGAGCTTTTGCTTCTCATTGTGACTTTGAATAATTTCTCCACGTCACTTGGCCAGGACTAATCTTCTGTCTTTGCCAGTTTTCCTTCAATAATGTCAATTCTCTGCACAACAACATCAGTCGCAACTTTCGCTTTTGTGTCTGCAGCAGCTGGTGTTGGTACATACTGATATTTGGGTCGTGACTTCTGCAGCTGAGGGCAATCAGGGTACTTGTGGCCAGGCTCTCTGCAATTCGAACATAATGGTACATAACCAATCGGCTTTCGCGGTTGACGACAGTCAGAAGAAAGATGTCCCGGCTCTCCACAATTGTAGCAGTTGCCCAAAACTGGTTTAGTCGCAGTTTGAGACTTCGTTGGTCCAACAAATTCAGGAGGATTATGCCTTCTTGGTGCGAACTTGGGTCTGTCCTGCTGGGCTAATGCTGCGATACCCTGTACATAGTTAGTAGTCGCATCATTTTGAAAAATTAAAAGTACCTCTTGGGTAGGATCTTCAATGTATTTGACATTCACAGTAGTGCAGTCTTCCTTAGTGTGTCCAGAAGTTCCACATTTCGTACACCACATTCCTGAGTTGGAAGAAGACGCTTTTGGTCTTTTATTTGCAACTTCAGAGATCTGCGCTTTCAAGTCATTAAACTTTTTATTAAGGTCAGCCATATTACTCTTCCAAAGCTTTTCAGCTTTAGAAGTTGACGACTTATCCTCGACCACTTTTGTGTCGTCCTTTCATTTAATTCGTCATTTATTCTTTCTCTCTCCTTTGTCAGCTTCTGATTCTGATGAATCGCTGCTTTCAGATTTCGAGGTTGAAGAACTAGTACATGAATCAGAATCTGAATCTTCATCGCTGTCACTAGAATCAATCTTCGACTTTCGAGATTTCTTCGTCGATCGTCGCTTTCGTGCTAGTTTTGAGGTCTCAAAATTTTCGGCACTAGCTATTATTGCTGCTAAGGAGGTCATGTCCCCTTGTCTGCAATACCGATCAATCTTTGGTGGTAAACCAGCCAAAAACCATTCGATCTGCATATCTATGGGATATACACTGGTTAGTTTTCTTATGAGATTTTTAACCTTACGTGTATATTTGCAAAGGGATTCTTTACTCTTCTTCTGAACATTGTTCAGCCGTCCAAGAATTCTAGATTTGTAACCAATCTCTGTGAACTGGTTCAAAAACGCATCTTTCAGCAAGTACCAGGTTCCTACACGGCCTGGTTCAACTTGACTGTACCATATGCGCGCCTGCTTTCTTAGCAGACCAGGGAAAATTTGTAGTTTATCTACGTCAGTTCCCTCGTTATTCACATTAGCGATTGACTCGAATTGTGAGACATAGCTATTTGCATCATCGGAAGAAGTCCCTTTGAAATAATCGTATTTAATTTTGGAGATAGAAGTGAAACGTGCAGCAGGACCCTCCATACTGATGCTGATTAGAAGTTCAAGTAATTGGGCAGTGATTTCGTCTAGATTTCTTTGACTAGTATTCTCACTTTGTCTTCGTAAAAATTCCTCTCTAAGCTTACGGTATTGTTCTAATCTGGATTCTCAGTCTGACATACACTAGAGATGGAAATGGATTTGTCAGATAAATATAACTTTTCTAAACTATCCCCGACAACAGTGCCAAAAATTGGTATATGTCGTACTATACCAACAGGGTTAATATAGATTTTATAGTAAATAATGTCGTTTCCATAGAGGACAACATTAGAAAGTTATGTTTTTGGTACAATTATGACAAGTGGTTTCGAGTGTTATTCTGGTTGTCGACAGACATTAAAAAGTAACCAGTATTACTTATGTTTGAGATGGATAGTGTTAATAAATTCATAACAATAATCTGGCCTCTATCGAATTAGATGAAGCGCGTTCTACAGATGAGATGTTATCAGAGTAGTACAACGGTACTACACTCTGGTTGATTAAGGTGTCAACAGAGAATCGAAAATTGTTCGATGTATTTGCGACTATGCAGACAATTAATTAATCGTGTTCGCGAACTATTCGTTTCTAGAAAAAAGTCCTCAACAACTAAAGTCCAACTTAATGGTTAAAGAACACAAAGAGTTTTAGAATACGTTAGAAACTTATGTTAATGCCAATCAGGAAGACAGATCAGAGACTTAATTCTTCAGACATGGACTGTCATCTCATATGTATATATACAGCTTTATTCAATGATCGTGCTAGACTATACCAAAGATAGTCGTTATTCGAGTGCCAAAAAGAAAGTATTCGCGATAGACGAATAAGATGGTTTAAAGACAGCTCTTTAGAGCATGCTTTACGGAAACACAACAAATGACTGTAATGCACTAGAGCGTCTGTCTGATCAGAGAGAAATTCATGAAATGCGTTAGAGATTGTTAGCAGACTCCAGATCACTCACACTCAGCAGTGCGGAGAACAGAGATAAGAGAGAATAACTCACAGAACTCTATTCACTTCTTCAATCTCTTACATAAGCATAAACTCTTCTCTCTCGATGATTGAGACTGAAGTGTGAGATCAATATATGTTCTACGAGGCGAACAAACACACCTCTAAAACAACAGGTGCGTCGCTCCCGTGAAAGGGTCTAGTTAACGATTAGACTGAAAATACGTTCACCTATACCATAGGAGGTATACTTAACTATGAGTTAAAGTTACTCTAGTTTATCGTGTCTTTTCATATCTAGTCGTTTCGTATGGACAACCTAGTAAAGGTTGTCCAAAACAATGTCTTTTCCTTTAAAAGGTCTTGCCCTTAATTACAAGGCAAGTACTTAGGAGATATATTACTGAAAAATGACTTAGGCCTCTTCATGATTTATACTTATCCAGCTCATATCTTCATTTTTGAGTATATCATGCCATATTTATGTTGATATTCAATATTTAACATTTTCATGGTCACATATCCCCTTCCTCAAATGTGAAACGTCCTTGTGAACATATCATCTTTATTTTGAGGAGTATTCGAGAAACATTCTTGTTCGTTAGATTTTCGTTGAGGCGAAAAGATATTTCTTCGTGTATTTCATCCTTTAGATATTTCTTCAACTTAAAGAATATATGTCTTGTTGTTTCTTTTAATTGAATAGGTTGTTTTGAGTTGATCTTTGAATTGCTGATGAAAACTGGAATCAAACTTCAAAACATCTTTAAACTTCAAAAAGTCAGCATCCCATAGAAACATCACCACGACAAAGACACGAATGAATATTCAGGAATGATTCAGTTCTTCATATAACTTCTGAGCAAGCTCCAAGTTCTGTTGAGCTTCGATCAAGAACAAGTCTTCTTTCAATTTGGTATAGCGACCAACTGGTAAGTTGCCGAATTCTTCTAACTTAACCGGGAGTAAAGTTACTCTAGTTTATCATGTCTTTTCATATCTAGTCGTTTCATATGGACAACCTAGTAAAGGTTGTCCAAGACAATGTCTTTTCCTTTAAAAGGTCTTGCCCTTAATTACAAGGCAAGTACTTAGGAGATATATTTCCGAAAAATGACTTAGGCCTCTTCATGATTTATACTTATCCAGCTCATATCTTCCTTTTTTAGTATATCATGCCATATTTATGTTGATATTCAATATTCAACATTTTCGTGGCATCGCAGAGTGTGAGAAATATGGCAAAATAAAGCTGCAGGCCAATTTTATGTACATAATGTGAAAATTTAAGATCCAATCTGATCCTAAATATAGATCTAAGCACAATAGAAGATGAACAAAATCAAACATGTATTCCACTCACAAGTAGAAGAGAACCACAAAGAATGAGGCAGTCTTTGTTGGAAAGAGATGATAAATTGAAGCTTGTGAACAACTTATCAAGTGCAGCAGAATGAGCTTGCTATCCTAATGCATGACTACGCCTATCAATTTTGAACAAAATATAATGACAAGAGTCACGTTCAATGTTTTAACAACTAAATTTAAAATTATCAAAGCTAAAGTGATTATGTCGCCAAACAATGAAGAATTGAATTTTCAGACAAAAGCAATATGAGATCACAGAGATTCTGACATGATACTAAACGTAATAAATGATAGATTGATTCATCAAAATGATGAGCACAAGACAATATGGATAAAAACCACGTACTCTAAGCTATCTCTGAAAATTGAGCTAGAGTGCTCGAGAGCATTCAAGCTTGAAAGCTTGAGAAAGCTGCTAAATTATACTTCAAAGCATTGCATGAATGAATGAAATAATAGTCGTATGATCAGTTATTTATACTAAGGTAGATCATGATGGCCAGTTGGCCGTAGTGAGCTGGCATCCGTCCAGTTGGTACTTCTTGGAAATTAACTTGTGGATTCCACCTGTGAGCGATTCTCGTGTACTTCTATAGACTGTATAGAAACATGCATAAAACTGCAGAGCTGGCTAATAAGTGGATGAAGATTAAAAGATCGATTAGTTGATAATCAAGAGAATAATCCAACAGTCTTGACTCTAAAGCTTCCAAAATGGAAATACTTATTAGGTTATACATTCTCCATGACGTTGATTCTCACTCTTCCAAATAGAAGAATTTGGCCAAGCTTTTCCTAAACTAGTCCTAATGGCCAAAATTGCCAAGTAAAGCTAAAAATGAACTTTTACATGACTAAGTGAATAAATGAAATTGGAACCAGCTTAAAAATGGTCATGTACTCTAATTTCACACACGTGAACCAACTATGTGAAGTTTATTTGCTAAATTGGCCCTGTTTAGGCTCAAATTGCCAAACTAACTAGAGGTAGAAAACTAGTTGACAATTTTCACACTCCCTCTTCAACTAGTTTTAGCATAGATTTAGAACATAAACCAAGATGATCAGAATCATAAGAAACCTTTGTTGAATTTTGCAAACTAATTTTTGCAAAGACTTGCGAGCTATTTTCAGTGTGAGAAGACTTCAGTAAGTGAGGGTTAATAACAAAATTTTATTGAAATCATTATTTTCTGTATAATTTGCTCTTTTTGGCTATATTAATTTTTGCATGCCTTTCAAAACAGGGCATAAACCCTTGCAAATCATAGATTGTCTAATTTGAGTGATTCATCCGAATAATCGATCTTCATCCACTTTATTATCCAGTTTTGCAGTTTTATTCGTGTTTCTACACAGTCTGCAGAAATACTCGGAAGTCACTCAACAAGTGGCTCCGACATATCGAACATCATCCGACTTATTGACGAAGCCGACAAAACTCGAAAGAGTCGACCATGTCAAAGAACGACAGTTATCGTTCCACTTGATTTGAAGCTAAACACTTGCTCTAACAAGAGAGTGAGTCGTCACATCACCGTAGAAGAACCAACTAAACTTACAATGAAGATACTACTATTATTAAGCACTTGAACTACTTGAAAATCTTATATTCAACTCAATAAATGATGTTGTCATCATTCATTTACAAGCACTTTTTTTATTCTTCAAGTATTATACTACATGTAAAAATTTTGTAACTATTATTGTGATCTTAGTAAATTTTAATTTTTTCAAATTGACCAAAAACTCTTATAGAATTAGTGTTGTAGTCTTTGATGCTGAGTCCTATAACTTGTAAAGTCTATTTCATGCTCAAACCTATTTCATGACAATCTTAATTGTTCTTCTATCATTCTTAGTATTAAGTTTTTTTATCTTTCTTCAGACTTTGCATTTTTTTAAGTGTGACTTGCTGTAAATGTGTTTGAACCATTATATTAACAATTTTGAGAAAATTTTACAAGAGCCACGATGACATTAAGCAAGAGGCCACGTAGAGGACAAAATGCAAGTACTAATGTACTTCTTTGTTTAGCTAAAAGAATCACTTGCATGAAGTCCTCAACTTAACATATTCCAAGCTATTCAAAAGATTCCATTAATGTGAAGTCTAGAATAGTAACCAGCAATAGAAAGGGACAACTTTATGGAGTCCACCCACAATCTCAAAGCATCAGCTCCATCATTCATAGCATGGACAAAATGTTGCGACTTTCCTACTCAAGGACTATGATCGGGTTAACTTAGGACGGCACATATTAAGTGAAATAGCTCAAGTCGTCTCCAAGTTTGGCTCGTGTGGATGATGACTTGTTTTCGTAAAAAAAAAATTCCTTTTTCATGAAGAAAAAGGAGGTGCCTACCACAGCGGAATTTGTGCCTCCCTTTTTTTTCAAAAATTTTTATATGCACCTTCTGGGATGCGCAAGGTGCATGTAAAAAAATTAACAGCAAAACAAAAGGTTTAAAAAAGAGTAAAAAAAGTTTTCATGTCGAGGAAGGTCCACCTCGGCCGTTCTATCGTGGGAAGGGCCTTCCGCCTCGGGCCACAGCTGAAGGCCCTTCCCCGGCGGAACGACCTCGGAGGGCAAACCATTACATGCAAAACCATTAGAAGACAGATAACCTTCACAACAGATGCTAAATCCAAAAGTTAATCTACTTTTTCAACTTACAACAAACTTCAAATGGCATGTTGCAAGTTTATCCTCTGAAAGGCAACAACAAATCTGTAGACGTCTGCCTATATTACATTAACGCAGTCAGGAAACAATGATCTGGCTCCCATCTCCAAGGAACTGACTGAATCAACTGCTTATTCTTCAGTAAAGCACCAAGTGGCTTAGTAGTTAGCTCACAGCAAGTTGCACGGAGAAACATCCTCCTGCACGAGGCAAAACCAAGCTGCATACTGCTACTGCATTCCTTGCAGCAGTCAGTCGGTACTTGGCAACATCTGCCTGGTCTAAAGCCAAGAGACTTCATTATGAAAATTGAGGACAAAGGATGCATGCCAGTTAAGAGGATAATCTACTGCTTGCACGTTTCAATTGAGCCGAAATATGAGAGTGTGTCACACAGAACCGTGTATATTGGTTTTATTAGTCAAAAAGCTATACCAGCCAACCAACATCAACAATAGCTGCGATCTTCCAATAAACTTCTACATGTATTTTACAAATATGAACAAAGAAGGAATGAACGGACTTGTAATCTTCTCAATAAATATTGCAAATAGCTTGTCATTTGTCTTATTTCAAACTACAGACTGGACATCACCTTGGAATATATTCCAGTCTCTTCTTGGCAACATTTAAATAATTAATATTTTGCACTTTCATCATCTGAATTTTTTAAGGCTTTTTATGAAGCAATCTTTTCAGGAAGTGAAGAACATTGTTAAGCTGACTGCATTTCCTGGACCTGAAAGCTTAACTTTTTGACAAGTTTGTGTATTAAACTACACCATCAAAGATCATCTGGGACCAGAAAGCTCCACAGCGTGCAAATTATCTGTGGAGTCTACGATCCAGTCTGAATTTCTACGAGTCACAAACTCAAGATCTTGATTACGCACCACTTCCACCTTTTGCCATTCCTCCCAGCGCTCTGCTAAACCATCTCCCTCGAGCATGCGAACCACCTCGGCCATTTTTGGCCTGTCAATTGGAGAACCTTGCGTACAAAGCAAGGCCACTTGTATTAGCTGCTCCACTTCCACAAATTCATAGTTTGTTTTCAGATCTGGATCCACCAACAGTTCGACTTTCCTTTCTTTCAGCAAACCCTTGACCTGCAAAGGTGCCACAACAGAAATGAGCTCAATACAGTTGTTGATTGTAACGTTTATGATCTCTTGAAAACGAAAGATTTGAAGTTTAAAAAAAGTCAAAACGTAGGGCAGCATCATCCCAGACTATTGAACACATTGATTTGTGCAGTTTCAATAACTTGCAAGTTTCTATCTTTCTTTCCCCCCCCCCCTAAAACAATTTTACGGGAGGTGGAACTACATGCTTCTTCTGGTTGGCTACTCTAGACTCTAAGTCTTGGTCCTTTGATAGGTTTTCAAGAAGCTTTTTATAAGTGGCAAAGTTTAGAGCTTGTGCCACATTGGATGGGTTTGATAGATCAAATGATGGGTTTTCATTGGTTTGATCTATTTGAGTTGCTTGTGTGTTTTCCTATTATGCAAATACAACAACAAGTAATTCTGATTAGAATGATAGAAATGCTTCAATTCTTACATAATCCAATAAACAGGCTATGTGAAGCTTGAAAGGAAACATCATAGAAACCATCATTGGAATGCATTTAACTGTAATGTTGCCCACGATGCTAGCTACACTACAAGCATCATCCTCCATTTTGAGCATTTGCATGTGTACACCAGGGCAACAATGTCAACCATTACACATGAGCGTTATTGTTGTCTTTTTCAAAACACTAGCTCACCGTTGATTATTTCAACTGATTGAAAGCAAATAATGCCAAATGTGATTCCCTTGTCAGAAAGCCTGATATTTGAAACATAAATGTACAAGTAGAAAAAGTATATAGTTACCCAGTCAAGCAGCATGACATCATCATCGTTTGCAAGACGTGCAAGGTCAAAAGCACGTTGTCCTGTAATAAGCTCCAAAAGCATGATCCCATATCCAAACACATCCGTCTTCTCTGATGATTTTCCAGTAGATAAATATTCTGGCGCTATGTGGCCAATGGTACCACGAACAGCTGTGGTTACATGTGTATCCTTGTAATCCATGAGCTTGGCAAGACCAAAATCTCCTACCACAGCTTCGAAATCCGCATCAAGCAGAATGTTAGCTGCTTTGACATCACGGTGAATAATTTTCGGATCACAGTGATCATGAAGGTATGCTAGCCCTCGTGCTGAACCCAATGCTATGCGTTTGCGGGTAGGCCATTCAAGTGGAGATTCACCCTGAACACGCTCTGAAACACAAAAAAGCATTTCAATCACTGTAATATCTGCCAGAGATCTTTCAGACAGGAAATGTTCAGTGATGGTTCTCAGAGGTAAATTCAAATTGAAGGAATTGCAGAATATACAAAACAATGACCATAACACATCTATGAAGCATGCTAGTGAAAAGTGGAGCCCTAAGTTCCAACCCACAACATTCTTGCACAATTCATGACTTGAAGATACACAAATAGCTAAAGGATTGCATGGGGGCATACCACGCAAACGAGAAGCAACACTTCCATTTTCCATGTAAGGATAGACAAGGAGGCGTTCTGTGGGGGTCATGCAGAAACCACGTAGCCTAAGCAGATTGCGATGCACGGCCATACTGATCATCTCAACCTCTGTCTGGAACTGCAATTCTCCACCTGCACTTCGTTCCTCTTTAAGACGCTTAACCGCTACCAAGGAGCCATCAGCTAAGCGTCCTTTGTAAACTTTCCCAAACCCACCACGACCAAGAATGTTTCGATTGTTGAAACTATCAGTGGCAACTTGCAGCTCACGCAAAGAAAACCTCTTTAGCTGTCCCAGATGAACTTCTGGATCTTCCTCAGCTGCACGTTAAAAAACCGTTAGTCACAGAAAATCAATATTTCATTGAAATTTCAGTCTTATATTTTACAAATTGAAGTCATATTAAGATCGATTACCAGGAACATCAAAATAAGCTTCCAGAGGTCTTCCACGTCTCCACCATGCAAAGAAAATAGCTGGGGCGGCCAAAAGAAGAGCAGCACCTGCTGCTACTCCACCGGCAATTGCTCCGGTACTAGAAGATCCTGCATTTCCTCCTGCAAAAGGAAATGATTGAGAATACTTTCAACCACTTATCCTTAAACTGATGAATATACTTGTGCTTTAAAGTACCTAAGCAGAAGCTTAAAGTACTGGACGTCCTTGACAGGTGAAAAGGCACTCAACCTGCAGATCCATTGCCAGGTGGAGGTGGTAAGAAACTAGGATGCGGAGGAAGTGGAGGTCCTCCAGGACACTGACGATCCACTGCTACTCCACAAAGGTTGGGATTACTTCCAAAACTGCAAGTTGTGACATGCCATGGTTAACAGACTGCAGAAAGATCCAATGGATAAAATGGATTATGAATAGGACACTGCAGCAAGACAATTGAAAAATGGGTTTAGACTTATAGATTGATTGATGCATAGAGGTCAGCATAGTGCATAAAATACAAAGGAGGCGACAATCACAAAAGCAATAGAATACTCATATTCAGCATGACAATTAGCACCAAATGATAATTTTTTGAAAAAATGGTGTGGCCTTGAACAAAACCAAATTATATTGAGGAGAGAAATTGAATAGGTTGTCAGATCTCTTTGTGGTATTCACCTTTGAGCTGACTGATGAAGGGAATACTAGGTGGATAACTAGCAAACCACCAAGAATTAGACAGAGTAATGGAGAGGTTAGAAATAAAAGACAAACGTCTCCAGCTTTTCAGCAGCTTAGTTTTTGTGTCTGCCACAATTTAAGATGCAAAATGTGCTTACCACTTCTAAAATGTAAAGGATTTTAAAATGTTTCAGTGAAATAAAAACACATTACTTGCCCGTAGTGATGTGCTTCTAATTTTAATGTCGATACTAATGAGTTTGTTACACTGATCTCCTAAAAGTAGGAGTTAGTGAAAGGGGCATGTGACCTATGTTGTTTGTGAAATACAATAGATCACATGAGGAACATGTCAAATGGTTATAGAAAATCCAGCTTGTCACGTACATGGGAAGGTACTGCAAGTGGCATCAGCTGATTAGTGGTTGTTTTCTATGCCCTCTCCTGAAAGTGGCGAGCAGTTTGTCTACGAGCCTTGGCCTCTTCGTATCTCAAAATCCACTTTTGCATTTCTTCGCTATTAAGAATGCAAAACTTATTCACCTTCTCCCTGAAGGACTCACTCATTCTCATGATCACTCCTTTTCCCTGAGGAACCTCCCCAACAACATGCTAATCATCCTTATTATCCCAAAGACGAGGAATAGAAGGATCGCTATGAGCAAGGAACTCCGTGATATAAAACATGGACTCTTGCACTAGCCATCCTTCTGCCATGCTACTCTCAGGCCTTGCTCCTTGTCTTACGTATCAACTAAGAATCGCAATCTAGGAGGTGCTAGGGTTCTAAAGCATAAAGCTTCAGATCTTGCAATGCACAACTAGGTTTTTTGTGATGTAAAAACTCATACACTAGCATCAGAATTTTTCAAATCAGAAGTGGAACACTTAGAATGAGAGTTCCATTGGGTAAGATAGACGATCTAGGGTGCTAGATTTCATAAGTGTCAAATAAAGTTAAATGTGAAGAAAATAACAAGCCAATCTCCGTAGGGTAACCGCACATTATCAAGTGACAAATGCTCAATTACCACCTGTCACACTTGACTCACCTCACCCCCATGATTAGGGCTATCAACACCAAAGTCATGCCTGATCAAGCCTTCAACGATACACAATGTCCTATTTCACTGGCCATCGCTTTGGATGAGACCATCCACCAGCTCCCCAAGTAGATTGAATGAATGATTGATTGCTCCCCTACCTCTATACATAGTACAGGCAGGTCCTACCTCAAGCACGTTCCACACCTAGATCTACAACACGAGACAGCAACAGATGCTAACACGTGGCACTAAAAATGTGGATAACTTCTTATCATCGTTCTGCCTCTTACTAAGGCCGTCACCTAAAATTGCCACTATGGTACATAATACTCCCTCCCCCTTAGAAACTTCCTTCTCAACGAAGGAAACCAAGGAGTTTTAATTGACGTTAGTCTTTGTCGAAATAAATAACGTCATCTTGGTTAGCTTATCAACTACTAACAAATGGCATCGTGACCCTTCCCTGTCGTGAGAGCCTTGGGCCTTTCCGCTTTATTGACTTGGCATTGTTCACGCCTTTCAACATATGCCTACACATGACCTTTTAATTTTTGCCAATAAAAAGTTCTCTCTAGAGTCTCCATATCAAGGCATGAATGAGAGCAAAAGGTTCTTTCACTTGATTTTCAGTTCAAACTCAAGTACAAACATAAAATCTACCGTCCTAACAAAGGCTTGCTCCTACAATATAGTCACTAGCATCCATCTCAACAAAATACATTTTGTTCGGATCACTATGTGTAGTGTGGCCGCAATAACACACAATATTTCACAGTTTCAAAGCTTTCATTCATTTCATCGGTCCGTTGCATTGGTGCACTATTTTTTCTATGGGTGCTAGTTTTTCTTCACTACCTTAAGAACATTTGTTAAGGGTATACAGGTATGCATTCACTCATAATAGTTAGTATGAATGTAAGAAACTCCACCAACAAGTCACCCATGCTCACCTCTTTTCCCCACACCTCCGAGAAATCGGAAATTGCTATCGTACTCTACTTCATCACAAACGAACAGCCTACAACAAGACACACCTAACCTCTTGTACATCTCTTCATCTAGGTTTTTTGGTGTGAATTCCTCGCTCATGCGACTCCACCACCATTGGTAGATCTCTACACATCATCAATACATCACTACTTTGTGTATTGTGCCCATAACATCCATTCTGATCTCCACCAGGCCTTCTGAATTCTCTCTATTCAGAGCACAGATGGTTTGTGATATAAGCTGAATCATAATCATGCTAGGGGTATAGAGGATCTCAAAGTGCTACTTATCCACGTTGAGGACATCTTAACCCCAATCATTGCCCATGTTACAGCTTTTACTCCTTGTCCCAATTGTTTACTGGTTTTACTTACAAATGTACTTTTGTAAGAAAGTGAAATAGCTAAGTCACCGGCCGGTGGTGACACTTGTAAAAGAAATGTAAATAAAATGGTTGTGTTACTATGCCTCTAATTCGCATGCTGAGCTTTGGTATAGGGTACTGGGTCATTAACTGGGAGTGGCTAGACTGACCACCTATTTTGTAGGAGAGGGTTGACTGGTCAACAGACACTTGTCATATGCTCACTGAAACATTTGGTCCAGTGAATAAGTGACACATGTCAAGATTGACCAATCAAACAGGACACGTGTCATATGCTCACTGAGACACTTGGTCAAGTGAATGAGTGACACATGTCGACCTACGTGCTTACGTCTGTGTCAGAGTACTGCCGAGTGGCGAGCGTCAACCGTTGGAAGGTCCAAACACTGAGATATTGAGGATTCAGGAAGTGGCAACAAAGGTTGACGCCATGGAGATAGTGCTACAGCAAATTCTTGAACAGTTGAAGTCGACCAAATCCCCACTGGAATCGGAGAGAGTCAATGGAACGGCTATGGTAGTTTTGAACCTGTGACAGTTGAAAAAGAAGTCGAACTTCCATCGAGAGCGCGGAAATTACCTACAATCAAGGATCTTAAGGCGTTGAAATATACTGGAGCAATTGCTATGCGGAATACTGATGCGGTGGAAAATTGGATACAAAAGTGGGAAAAGGCTTTTCAAATGTGTGGCATTGAGGATGATGATCAGAAGATTGCCGAGGCCACATATCGACTACAAGCGACTGCACAACGCTGGTGGCGCAAAATCGAGGACAATTTAGTATTTGCAGCTTGGGAAGAGTTCAAGCATATGATTACAGAGAATTGGGTGCCGTTGGACGAGAAAAACCAAGCGATGCAAGCATGGACCAATCTCAAACAAGGCAATGCATCCGTACAGGAATATGCGGACAAATATAAGGAGACACTCATGTGGATACCTGAGCAGGTGCCGATGTTTCTACAGGTGTTTCATTTTGTGCGGGGCTTGCGTGAAAACCTTCGGCCCGTGAGAAAGGAGCAGGCTCCAAGCCTCCACATGGCTATGCAAATGGCCCTATATTACGAAGATAGAAAAAAAGGCCAAGGAGTCTGCGACGCCTATTGCAGGAGGGTTTCAACCTTGGGGGAAAAGAAAATTTTAAAAATGGAAAGGTCAATCCTCGCAAGAGTAGATTCAGAGTGCTAAAAAGAGTAAGGGTGCGGGCGCCTCAAAAGGCAAAGGGCGGTATGGGACATCCAATGCCCAAGGGGCCAGCGCTTTTCTACGCTATCGTCGCAGGACTTGGAGCGGGCAAAGAAAGAGAGCCTTTGCTTTGGATGTCTAGGGTAGCATAGGTGGAAGGAGTGTTCTCACAATCTCTCACGGACCACCTGCAATTTGCAAGTTGAGGAGGCAAATCCTATGAAGATCGAGGAGTTGGAGCAGGAAGAACCTCAAGGTGATCCACGATTGATGAATGTATCAATGATTCGGACGGTGGACTCGTTTACTTTGCCACAGTTATCGAGAGCGGCACAACACGGGCATCAGTTTCCTTGCACTTCTTTGATTGTTATGCATGCACAGCTGTGTAGTAGAGATGTCTTGATTCTATTTGACATTGGGTCCTCACATAACGTCATTAACTCTGCTTTGATTAAACGGTTAAGAGTGAGAGCACACAACCAACCCTGTACCAATACACAGTCGAAATGGCTAATGGAAAGGGTGCGGAAGTGTGTGATGCCAGGGTTGTGGGTATGCCTCTTACCATTCTGAGCTATACTTAGATTTTTGGATGCCCTCCATGGTGCTACAGTGTTTAGTAAAATTGACCTAAAGAGTGGTTACCACCAGGTGAGAGTTTGAGAAGAGGATGTGCATAAGACTGTCTGCCGGACTCGTTTTGGACACTACAAATTTTTAGTTATGCCCTTTGGATTGACTAACACACATGCAACATTTATGATGTTGATGAACGATGTGCTTAGACAGTTTATGGGCAAATTTGTGGTTAATTTTGTCAATGACATACTTGTTTATAGTTGTGGTGATGCTATGCATGTTAATCACTTAGGACTGTGTTATCAACCTTGAGGGAAAACACATTATTTACTAATGATAAAAAGAGTGAATTGTTTAAAAAAAATAACATATTTGGGTTTCATAGTGTCAGCAGATGGGATGAAACCGGATCCTCATAAAGTTGTTGTTCTTCTTGTCTGGCCTATTCCTACAGGCTTGACAACACTAAGAGGCTTTCTAGGGTTGGTTGTGTTTTATCGTAAAGGTGTGAAGAATTATTCATGCTTAGCGGCACCATTGACTAATATTTCACAGAAAAATAAATGGAAAGAGTGGACAGAAGTTCAGCAGCGAAGTTTCAATGCTTTGAAACAAGTTGTGGCTGACTTTGTCACTTTAAAATTTTTAAAAGTTGTGGCTAACCCTCAAAAACCATTTGTCGTAGAAACGAATGCAAGTGACATTGTCGTTGGGGTAGTTCTGATGCAAGAGGGTAGGCCTGTGGCCTTTGAGAGCAAGAAGCTCAACCCTGCACAGAAAAATTATCCAACTCATGAGGAGTTGTATGCCATTATCCACACTTTGAAGGCCTCGAGGCATTATTTGTATGGTGCGAAATTCTATGTGTACACCGACCATAACACTTTGAGATATTTCTGCAACCAGCCGGACCTCATAGGGCGACAGGCCAGGTGGGCTGAATTAATGCAAAAATTTCACGTGGAAATTCGGTACAAGAAGGGTGCCGAAAATCGTGTGGCTGATGCATTATCTCATATATTGTATCAGATGTCTTTTGTGATCATTGAAAATGTGCTAATTCCTGAGATTAGACAAGCTCAGCAAGAGGATCCTCATTGTCAGGGATTTGTGAGAGAGGCAAATCTTGCGCAAGTAGAATCTCAGGATGAGAGTTCTGGTCTCTTTGCTCACACTTACCTTAAATATACCATAGAAGATGGTATGATTAAGAGAAATGGCAAACTCCTCATTCCAACTTGTGAGGAGCTACGTAGGAAGATTGTCCATTTATGTCATGATAGCCCTAGTGAAGGTCATCTTAGTGTGGATAGGACTCTTATGTAACTTCTGATGGACTAAATTGAAAAAATTTGTTAAAAGAATCAATCATGCTTCTTATAAGTTAGGTTTGCCTGTTACTTGTAAAGTGCATCATGTATTTCATGTTTCTAGATTGAAACGGGTTTTACATAACGATGATAACTTGTTGTCTGATGGTTTGTTTGCATTCCAGGAGCAGGGAGAAGTGATCCATGGGCCAGCAAGGGTATTTATGCAACCGTCTGATTCGTGAGTACTTGGTCGCTTGGCATGGCAAGCTCTTTCTGATGCTACTTGGGAGACCGCGCACAATTTGCGTGCACAGTACCCTACCTTTGCCATCGCGGACGATGTTACTTGAAGGGGGAAGGGATGTTACAGCTTTTACTCCCTGTCCCAATTGTTTACTATTTTTACTTACAAATGTACTTTTGTAAGAAAGTGAAATGGCTAAGTCACCGACCTGTGGTTGTAAATGGCTAAGTTAGCGGCCTGTGGTGACACTTGTAAAAGAAAAGAAATGCTTGTGTGTTAGTATGCCTCTGAGTCGCATGCTGAGCTTTGGTATAAAGTATTGGGTCATTAATTAGGAGTGGGTGGACTGACCACCTATTTTGTAGGAGAGGGTTGATTGGTCAATTGACACTTGTCATATGCTCACTGGGACATTTGGTCCAGTGAATGAGTGACACTTGTCAGGGTTGACCGGTCAAATAGGACACGTCATATGCTCACTGGGACACTTGGTCCAGTGAATGAGTGACACATGTCGACCTACGTGCTTACCTCTGTGTCAGAGTACTGCCGAGTGGCGAGCGTCAACTGTGCATGGAAGTGCCCATGTGTCAACGATATGAAGGGTCAAGGTTAGGGTCATGGATAAGTGGGCCTAGAGAGAAGCATTCCTCGTCATGATCTACGCAGCAAAGGCTGGGAGGAGACGACGCAGCCAGCTCCACTGTGTTTGTGTTTGATGCTATGTGCTGACAGGGAATTAGAAAGGTTGGAAATTTGTGGCGATCAGTGCATGCTTTGGACGGGTGTCAGAAGGAAGAGAGCTTGACAGCCCATCTACTCAATACAGTAGCCACTACAAGCTTTCCTCCCTCCTAGTCCACTAACATAACCCCATCCACAAGAGTGGTAATGCCATAGACCAGAAAACTACCGCACCTTGATTACACGCATTAAGGCTAAGGTTTATGAGACTATCCTCTAGACGATAGTGTTAGTGCGTAAGAAAGGCAGAGTCAGGACATTTACATGTTATTGGGAAAGCTGATTTCTGAGCACATCACACTACATTGGATCATGTTTATACCGTCAAGTCTCTCGTTGAGGAGGCAAAATATAGATGAGAGTGTGTTTACTACTACTTGGTGGAATTTAGATGTGCTTTTGACTTGGTTCCTCACCATATGCTTATTCAGAGACTACAAGACCTCCATTTTTCATAAAACACTATATTAGCAATCATGACACTTTATGAGAGAGTGGTCCATTGTTTCTATACCTCTAAGCAAATCATCAGCATTATTGGGGTCTAGCAGTGTTGCTCACTCACACCTACACTCTTTAATCTTTACATTAATGAGCTCGAGGAGATCATTGGCCTGTATGGCAGTCAAGGGTGTAAGCTTGGGGACATTCTAATGGCTATTCTTTTTTGTATGCAGAGGATGTGATCTGGTCTCTCCCACCAAGGAGGATTTACATCAGCATATTGAAATTTGATACCCTTATCTACATTTTGTCATGCCGGAGGAGAAGATCAAGGTCATGATCTTCAATACATCCTGCTCCTTGCCAAACACTCACTTTGGATGATCAACCTTTGGAGCTTGTCTCGTCATATACATATTTGGGAATTCTATTTTCTAGTCCTATATTCAGCATGAGACCAGCTAGCTACCTGTAGGCTAGGGAAGCGCCTATCCTTTCTCATCACCTTGGAACAACTTTGTTTCAGACATCAAATATGGGATTCTTGGAGTAAGTGGTGCCTTTTTTACACTTGAGTTACTCCTTGCAGCCAAGACTTTGTGTACTAGATTCACAGATTGAACCAAATTTTCATGTCTCTAGATTTCCATGTTATCATATCAGTCCGACATCTAATTGTCCTAGCAGAGTTTACTTGACATCTCAGTCAAGCGGAGGCCATCTTCAGATTGATCATTTATTTGCAAAGTCACATCATTTAAAATTATTGACCATAGCACTAGCACATATCCATGGCTTGCACTCACCTCGTCAAGGACACTCTTAGAGTAGGGTTACTACCAACTCTCTTGGTATGCATAGGAATCTCACCTATTAGGCACTTCTCATACAGATTATGCCAAATCTGCACTGCATGATAACAGAGAGAAGAGCATTTTATCTTTCAATGTCCTCTATACATGAGATTTGGGAGAAGATGTTATTGTCTTTTTGAGACCACCTGGTCACTCTATTATCACTGATATCATATGACAACCAAATATGTGTAGCAATTACGATTAGAGAGATCTTGTAGCTAAGGAGTGATGCATGCCACTCCACCATGGCCTAGGATCACTATTAGAACCCAGTGTCGGCACTAGCATGACCTCGGCATGACTAGTTACCAGAGGGCCTGAGGCCAAGTATTGGCGATGGCCGGTGACCAGAGTGGACATTTGTCCCAAGCTGGGATAGGTGCATCACAAGCACTGGTCTGCTGTGACCACCTGTCAAGCTATCAGAGACGCGATGAATTGTGACCGTCAGAATCCTAGCCGTTAGTGACGAGATGCTAGCCAGCAAGTAGTTGGAGTGACCAAGCAGGTCACAGGTCTTTGGCAAGGCATGGGGGTGGCACTAACAAGTGGTGGCACAAGTTATAGAAGTCGAATCGAGCTCCTTCCACCTTGGTTGATTTCAAGTGAGCTTTTAGAGCTCAATTCATTCCTACACATGAGCATGTACGTGCGACGGATGCTTAGTTTTTATGTTGTCAGTGGCAGTACATTGTGCAGGAATATGTCAATAAGTATAGAGAGGTACTTTTCAAGATAGTAGAGGAGATTCCCGAGTGGCTTGTGATCCACAAGTTTACCTTCAGCCTTTGCAAAGAGTTGAAGCCTTCAGTTCTTCATGAAGGTTGCAAAACCTTGGAAGAGGCAGTTGCAATAGCGATCAACTTTGAAGGTAATGTGCACAACAAGGCTAAATCTTGAGTGGTAAGCTGGCCCCAAAAGAAGGGTTTGTGGAAGTCTGGCCAAGCCGGTTAGAAAGACTTCTCGCAGAAGGATCCTATCTAGATCCAGCAAACTTTGAAGCGCAAGTTGGCATCTACTCATCATGCTTATGAAAAGTCTCCCCTCACTCCATAGCAAAAAAAAAGGCCAAGAAAGATGGCTTATGTTTTTTTTGTCTTGCATTGTCCTCGACGCACGGGAAAGAAGCTCCATGTATTGCAGCAACGTCAAGATGGGCAAGGATGAGGAAATCTTGGATGACTCATTGGTATGCGACGATGAGGACACTAGACATGTCATGACTATCTCGGTGTAAAAGCTTGTTCCACAGGCACCAATTTGCTTTTTGTCCACCAAGGCGTGTGAAGCCTATACGTTTCCAAATAGTGAAAAACAGTGAGCTGGTACACATGAGGGGGAAGCTGGAAGGTCATGACGTGCTCGTCTTAGTTGAGAGGGGTTCTTCACATAATGTTGTTAATTCATGCATGGTAAAGAAGCTTCGCTTAGCTACCATGCCTTCTGATTACCAGTATACAGTTGAGATGCAGATGATAAGGGAACAGAGGTTTGGGATGAGAGAGTCTCTCAGGCATCTTTGTCTATTAAGACAAATGTCGAGAAGTTTTGACTTTATCTTAGGTTTTTACATTCTATCATTAAAGATGTTTTTACCCTCCCACACCAGGAGACAGACATGTACTTCTTTCAGGCTTATGTATGCGTTGGTACCAAAAGACATTGAAAATTCTTTGTTTCTTTCTCTCCCCAATAGCTACATTCTGGTCTTAGCTGCATAATGCCCCTCAAGTTTTTAAGTTTTTCATTTCTGAACAACAGACCCCAGATCCACCAAATTAATTCATTAAGAGCAGTGCAAGAAAGATTCTAACTTCTAATAAATGATTCAAGGCTGGGAAGAGAAACAAAGTAAAACTATGGTACTGACCAGAATTGAGACAATGTTATGGATGTAAAGTCATCATATGTATCACATGTGTCACAAAAATGAGACTGCTGAGGTCCTTAAATTTGTGAAAGGGTTGTGAATCAAACCACAATCAGCAACAATCCATTTGAAATGCCAAAGAGGTACCTCAAAAATGCTCTGGAATAGGCCAAGGATCTATGATGCACTGATAGGTTATATGTTTGCAGATTTATCAAGCAAATTCCATAGTTAAACATTCAATCCAAATATGAGCATGGATGGGTAAAGCACCTGATGGGAGTGAATAGTGAGAAGGATCCATTTGTCGGGACTTCTCCACTCAACTGGTTGTTTGAAAGATCACTGTCCATCGAGCCGAAACAGTTCAGAATGGATGGTATATCATGCCTCTAGCATCATGGAAGTTACAAACATCAAATTCCTTGATACAGAGTTTAGAGAGATCTAGAACAGTAAAGCATAAATTCTGAAGCACTCTTGGGCATAACCTTATTACTTACAGGACTTGTAGGCCTGTTATATTGGTGAGTGATACAGGGATACTCCCAGAAAGCTTATTATTGTTTAAGCGCCTGTTGGACCAGTTATAACACCAATTCTGATCATCTCTCTATCCATTTAAGCTTAATCTTTCTCAAATTCGAATGCCAGCTTTATGTTATAGTGAACCTAAATGCTATTAAATTAAGAAAGCCATGCTAGTATTATATTCGAAATCTAAGACTATTAGCATCCTAGAGTAGTCAATTTATCAAATATATAAAATTAAAGGGTAAGTAAGAAGTTTCAAAAGATAAATGAACTCACAAAAATTTGAGTTTAGAAAGCTGTCCAAGCGTGTCAGGTACTCCCGCCGATAGAGAATTTTGATACAAATCAAGGCTCACCAGATTACTCAAGTTGCCTAGTTGAGGAGGAATAGAACCGCTAATGTTGTTGCTGTAAAGTTCCCTGCAGAAGCACCATAGGATTGCATCAATTGAACTGACTTGGGTCAAGAACTACATCATGACATCAACTAGTTATTTTTTGTCGAACTAGAACACAAAAGCCTTTGCCCAAAATGGTCTGAAAGCAAATAGTAAATTTATTAGACAAGGAAATGTAAACAAACATAAGGATAAAACTCAAACAATCAACGCCTCTGGAATATAGACAGACACAAGTGAACACACCTCATAATAAAATATTTTACAAGGTATCATTTCAAAACTTGGAGAATACCAGCTGATGCCTCATGTAATTCCCAAGCAGCAATTAAAACTGACTCGTTGATGGCTTTCTTTAGTGACATCAAGTTATACATGTATCATATTTGGAGCGACTTCTTTTGTAGATATTTCATAAGGAAGAACTTTCACTCTGGGATCCATATTTACACTTGAACTTTCACCCTGGGATTCATACACTTATATAAAAGTTTAACTTACAGGTATTGTAAATTTGGTAGTTCACCAAGTTGTGGCACTAGAGATCCAGACAGGCCTGCATTTCCCAGGTCTCTGCAAAACCAGGAAATTGAGATGCGCTAACCAATTTGCACTCACCACTCAAAGAAAGTAGCAATTCATGTTGCATTCGAAGTAATGAAACAAACAGCTAACTTTTAATGCATAATCAAACAGCTAAATCCTCCAAGAGAAACGATTCAAACCAAACTATTTTGATCAGTATTTCCTAAGCTTTGGGATAAAAAAAAATCGAGGCCTGCCTAAAAAAACAGGAAAAAGTTTTTGAACTCACACTCGAGTTACTGAGTTATCAGGATTACAGGTAACATGAAACCAGGTGCATGGATTCACGAGAGTAGGATCCCAGCTCTGTAGTACACTACTGTTATCGCTCAGATTCTGTTTGAACGTATTTAATGCATCACCTGTTGTGAGAAATGTTGAACTTGATAGGCTTAGATATGAAGTATACTATGCTAAAAATAGGACGAAACTTCTTGTAAAGGTCTGATCAAAGAAAAATAGACTTCAGACAAGGTGAGCAAATCGCAATATTGTAAATGTCAACAACACTCCCGTTTTTATCACCACTTACAAACTAAACCAGGGCATAAAACACAAAACAAAACAATTTATATTGCTATCAGATAGCGCATACTTAAATCAAATGCAAAAGGTTCACAGCAAACAAAGATGCAGGTGGAGCAAAGATAGAAAATAATGAATAATCTTAATCACAAGCAAAAAATAATTGAGTAGTATTCCAGCCAAGAACCTTCATACTAAAAGTCTCTCTTCTTGTTTTGCCTTCTCTCAACCATTAAAAGGCAGAAAAGGGCAGAGACTTAATGATGTGAGTTTCAATCTCGTAAAGAAGTGGAATGAAACATTCTTTTGAAAATTGCAAATGTACTGACAAATGTAAGAATGTTCCTCCCTAGATAAATCCGGATTTCTGTGAAATACAAGTTATACAACATCTAAATATTTGAATGAACAATCTCACAGATTTACAGGTAAAATGTCGGGGATGATCGTATATGTCAGGTTTGCCTGAATAGTTGCACTCCAGCATACATATCAATGTACACTAGTCAACCTAAGCCTGAATAGTTGCACTCCAGCATACATATAAAAGTACACTAGTCAACCTGTTTAAAAGCCCATAAATGATCCTTCAGAAGACTCCTACAAAGCAGGGAAATGCAAGTACTCGACCTACCAGTGATGTGACTCAGAAACAAGCATTGGTTTCTGTTGCAATTTCAGAGAAATTGGTGACACACAATGATGCTTGGGGATTGGATCTGCTTGGTGAGAGGGGGTTGCTACGTGAGTGGACACCACCGATCCTGCACACATTGCAAGCATCAGTGATGTTCAGCATGTCACCCCAAACATCATTTACCATAATCAAGACACTTAGGGTGTTTCCCTTCATGCAGTTGCCACCACAACTGAGGCTTTGACTACCGCATAGTCTCTACCTGACTTTGCAACACAAAGGAAGGGTACACCCACAACGACCCAGTACATCAGAATGCCCACTCCATCACCTTCGCCTGAGCATATTCTGTTAAGAGGGCCAGAACTCACCATGAGGGTGTTGTCACCACCCATATCGCCACCACAACAAGAAGAGGCCAAGGAAATTGACATAATCAGGCCAACAAACCTACAGAAACCAGATAGTGCGTACGGTTCCTTCCCAGGCCTTCCAATGTCAATTCTATCAATAATTCAAAAGCCTACTCAAGGGTTCACACCAATACTCTCTACACACACATACTTAGATAAGAACACTGAACAACTACCAGACACATCGACGCTTGCACCCCCATCTGCATCCATACCTACGTTCACCACCACCACTCTCACATTCATCCCCACTTCATCGCTCATATTCATCCCACTTCATCACTCATCCCACCCAGATGAGGCTATGGCAGGTGCACTCAATTCTGTGCAAAGGCTACAACATACTCTACATTTCACTTTGCATAAGAGGCAAACCGTATGCCAACAACTCAATGCTAAAACACTCTAGCGCTTATAATGTCACCACACTCACTGTCAACTTAGCTTTGCTCGATACCAGTTTCACTCCCACATGTAGACCATTCATCACTCTCACATACAAGCTCATTGTCAAACTTTCGCATGTAATCAACAACACCATTAACACAATTCATTCAAATGTATGAACGATGTTCCATAAATTTTTATTTAGTTCAACAAGGGGATACAGTTCTAGATAGAGCTGCAACAAGCTCTGCTTGAAGTCAAACAGAGAACCTATGCTAAGCTCACGGAGTAGATTCCACGATTGCAAGATGATATTAGCAGCTAACATAGTCAATTGGCCACAGTGAAAGAAGAAAGGGACCGGCTGCACCTTGCCAACTTAAAGTTGCAGCATCAGATCACGCATGTGCAAGCCACCATCAGATGAATCAAGCAGGAATAAATAGACTGTCAGAAGTCAAGACTCAATGTAGGTAGAACACGCTGCAGTCCTTAAGGCTTCAGAGGCAAGGGCCAATGCCGCAGAGACAAACGTAAGAGCCCTCCAGAAGAAGTTGTTTCAGTCACGAAATAGTCTGGATTTTTTTTAAAGGAATTTGGGAACCCTCACTCCATCAGGCAAATCTGTGCCATCATCCACGTACACTGTTTGCTAAATAAGATGGAATGGTATCAAAAAGAACCTGGGTTTGAGGCAATGTACAAATACTGTGATGACATGCAAGCGGCATTGAATGGGCTAGATAAAGAGCGTGCTTCTCCCTTCTTCTGCAATCTTTTCACCTCGGAAGTCCTCCTTGGCACCATCATTGTTTAAGATATTGTCCATTTCTTCGCATTTTTCAACTGTCCACCCCTATACTTTCAACTCTCATTAAGCTAGTATACGTGATTCAAGATGAACACTCTTCGTCCACATGGTACCTTCGCGACCTGTCTCCATTCTCCGCCAACTTTCATGCGTACAAAGTCCACCTATCCTTGACCTTACAAACAGCACACTTAAACCCGCCTTTGACTAATGTTCCCAGCTAGCATTGTCGGATTTTACACCTGAGGTGCTGCCCTGCAATTTCATAAATACGTGACCGTATTATCTCCAACTTCTCAAATGTCGAGAAGTCTCTTAGTAGTCCTCCTTGAAGACATTTTCTGGCTTGCGATCATCACGTAAACAGAAAGAACTACTATCCAAGGTTCCAACTTGTGTGCCATTGTGAATTTGGGTTCCTGCAAGGACAAATTCTCATACGCTACTTTGCACACAATGCTACTCAGAACATCACATCAATTAGCTTAATCAATTACCAGAGACAGAGATAGCAATGTCATCATATATACCATATGGTATTCTCACCATTATATTCTCAACACAAATAGATGCCAAGAAAGGGATTTGTGCCCTTACACGCATATCTTACCAAGAAACCAAAAATGGACCGTTGGTCCATATACATGACCATTACCCTTCAACGAACCTTTCATGTGACTCAGACAGCAACTAACTGGGCCTATGAAATGCCTGTCAACAAAACTCACATACCCTCTCTCATTTCATAGTATGATTATCCACCACTATCACTGTTCATACCTTCTACCCCCAATTGATTTCTCAAAGCAACAAACCGTTGTTTAAATAGAGGCTTTGTCATAATGTCAGCCAACATCTGATTTGTCTGACAAAATTCAAGCAATAGGGTCCCCTCCTGTACCAGATCACGCACAAAGTGATATTGTATCCCGATGTGTTTGCTTTTTTTGTGAAAATCTGCATTTTTGCTAAGAAACAAACAACCCTAATTGTCATTTAGCGGCTTTATTCCTTGATCTTTAATTACTAATTCACTCATCAAGCTTTTCAACCACACATATTCTTGACACACTCCCATATACTCCGTCTCAGTTGATGAAAGTGCTGTGGAGACCTGTTTCTTACAGCTCCAGCTTACACATCCTCCTCCCATCACGAAAACATAACCGCACGTAGATCTTCTGCCATCTTGATCTCCAGCCCAGTCTGAATTTGCATACCCTAGTGTTGCCTTGTTTGACCTTCTGAATACCAAGCCAAGTTGATGAGTCCCCTCACTATTTTACCTGCTTCCCAATGTCCTTCACCTAGGTCCGCCAAGTATTGGCTTTAATTTCGTAACTGCTGTTACAATATCTAGCTTTGTGCTTACCATGGCGTACATTAATGATCCTACCAGTTTCTTGAAGGGTCGCTGATTCATATCTTCCCTCTCTTGCTGAGTTGTGAGACACATCTCAGAACTCAGCCAAACATTTGGGTCCAATGGCATGCTCATGGGAAACAAACCTTACATCCTGAATTTTGATACAAGCGTGCTTATAAATTTTTCTTGCCCCATCCAAGTCCTTCCTAGCTTCCTGTCCCTCTTGATCTGAATACCTAATCAAAAATGGATCCACCCCATATCCTTCATTTCAAAATTTCCTTTCAGCAACCCTTTTACATCATTTACCCTTTCCTTATTATTTCCAATGACAATAATATCCTCCACATAGAGTGCA